>JARQOD010003869.1:0-60322 GCA_033576555.1 Oophaga sylvatica | reverse complement strand
ACCATTTTTTCCCTCAACCACTCCTTTTGGGAATCTCCGGGTACGTCTCCCGGTTACAACCTTCCTCGTTCCCAGAACACCCTCTCCTTATCAGTCACGGGGTGGGCCGTCTCGGCGAGGTGCCTCAAGTTCTCCAGGCTCGCATTGAGTGCAGAGCGGCCTGGAACTCCTGGCTGGAGGCAGCCAGAAGTGCGCAGGGTTCCTTCCTTCACTGGGACCCTCTGGGACCGGCTCTGGGTCCACCTCTGGTTCAGTCTCTCCTGTAGCGGAGGAGGTCCAGATGGCAGGGCGCTAACTGCGATCCGGGGCACTCTGACTGCGGGTGACAGCAGCTACATATGTAGTCTTCCCCGGGGATTCCTACAGACCCATCAGCCTGCGCTGCTATGGGCTCTACCCCCCATCCACCCCCAACACTTCAGGAGCAGTGCTACTATATGGGCCAGTTTACCTTCCTCGTGGCACTGGTCGTGTCATGGCGTCACCTTCCTCACGGTTCCCTGTACCTCCCCATTTTCCCTGAGCACTGTCGCTTGCTCCTGCTAGGGGTTCCTCAGCCGTCTCACTCCGCAGAGCGACGTGGCTGAACGCTCCTGTACCTGTGGACACATCTACCACTTCAGAGAAAGGGTTAACAGGTTCAGATGGCACAGATACATCACTATCAGCATCATTCCTAGGGAAAGAAAGGTTATTGGTTGCATAATCACTTCGCAAAGCATTGGCAGTAAAACATTCAGTTTCCATCATCATCAACATCAGGGTTTAAAAATTTAACCTTATTATCAGATTGGGGAGGGGTGGTCAGGGACATAGTACGC
Organism: Oophaga sylvatica; assembly: GCA_033576555.1. NCBI lineage: Eukaryota > Metazoa > Chordata > Amphibia > Anura > Dendrobatidae > Oophaga > Oophaga sylvatica. Next base: position 59,501 of record JARQOD010003869.1, on the reverse strand, counting down.
CACCATCCTCCCCAGATCAGTCCCAATAAAACATCAGTGGGCAGGTTTTCGGACACCCCCACTTCCTTCACACCCCGCTCCCGGACCCCAATCAATGAAAACCCGGGCTATCCGGCAAGGGGTTAGAGGACGCCCCAATCCCGGTGACAGTTAAGGTTTTTCCCGAATCAACTCTTCGGGGCCGCCAGTTCGGGGTCGGATGAGGGTTCGTTCAGCCCCGGTGTCCTTGAGGCCTGTAGCAAGACGGGCCCCACGGACACGCTGCACGTTGTCATCAACTCTCCCACACACCACCCACCAAAAGAACAGAGGCGTTGGGCCCGGAGGCCTTGGCTGGGGGGTTCTTCTGCTCTCCGGACAGGGGGCGCTGATGTGTCCAGTCCGTTTACAGGGAGAAACACTGGCGGGGGGTCTGATGTAGGGGCCTTGGCGCTGGCAAAGGGGATAGTGCCTCCAGGGGACGGCTGGCAGGGGCACTGGGGTTGGTTGCAGGCTTACCCCCTCCCCAGCGGGCGGTGACGGGCTTCCGCACCTCGGGTTTCCGGTTGGCCCTCATAGCTGTCGGCGATCCGTGCTGTTATGACCGCGTCTCCGGTTCTCGGTCCAGGATGAACTGTCGGACCTCAGCTGGGCACAGATGCAGGAACTGGTCTTGATCATCAGGTCCCTCAGCTCCTCAAGGTGTCAACTGACAGTTCATGGATCCACTGGTCCAAGTGGGGTCCTGAGTCCTTGAACCACATCGCTATAACTGTCGTGTGGGCCACGTTGGGAGGTTTCCGGAACTTCTTTCGGTATAACCTCAGGGGTTTAGCTGGTACTTGGCGATCAGGGCCTGCTTTGTGGCCGCATAGTCACCATCTTGATTTGGCGTGAGTGAAGCAAACGCCTCCCAAAGCTTTGCCCTTTAGCCCGGAGGTCAAGTACCTGGCCCATTGTCCTCAGGCAGCTGGTACTGTCTGCAGACTTTCTCAAAGGCCCGCAGAAAAGTGGTCCCAAGTCTCCGTCCTTTCCATCGCAGGAAAGTCCCGGCCGGGGCTTGGACTCTGAGCGCTGCTGGGCACACTGCTCCGGGCTGTGGAGGGCATTGCCCTTGTCTGAGCAGCTCCGTTCATGGGCTCTCTGAGGCTTCCCGTTGGCTCTCTCAGCCTCTCGCTGGACGGCCTCTCGCTGGTCGGCTCTCTCTTGAGCTTGCTGGATCAGCTTCAGGCGCCCTCATGGTCGTCGGCGGAGAGTTCCTCCAGGGCCGCCTGCAGGTAAGGGTCCCAACCCGCCCTGGGTGTTAAGCATTCGGGTTTGGGCCTCTTGCTGCAAACACCTTGGTCTTGGGCCGGCTCCTTGCGCCCCGCCACGCTCGAGGCTCTGTCCAGTTCCTTCAGGGCCTGGACCAGTTGGGCTTTGGTTCGGTTCGTGTGGACAAGGCCGGGTACATGCAGATTCCCACAAGAGTGTCCTTGCTCTGCTTTTCGTACCAACTTGCTCCTCTTGTAGCCATGTTTGCCAAATATAAATAGGATAGAAAACAAAGAGAAGGAGGGTTAACCGAAGTACACACCAATTGTCTCAGGACTAATAAACACTGAGCTTGTTCTCCAAAACTTTAGTTGCAGGGTCCCTGAAGAACCGTGCAAGTTTTTTAGTGAATGGAATGATTGCTCAGGACCAGATCACTAATGCTCTATAATCCCACCGCTCTGCCACCAATGTGATGAACGTGCAAACGGTCCGCCACACGGTAGCCCGGGGTATCACGGCTTGTGATCCCACCGCTGCCACCAATGTGATGAACGTGCACACAGGTCCGCCACACGGTTAGCCCGGGGTTTCACGGCTTGTGATCCCTCCGTTCCGCAAATGTGACGAAAACGCGCACACACACGACGGCTGCTGCCGTCCGACCCAATAATCTGCAGGGATTTATAATTATCCCACTTCCACTTAGGAACTTGCAGCTCTCTGGCGCCCCCCTTACCCTCAGGTCAGTCAGGGAACTGCACCTAGGATAATTAGTCGCCAGACGGGCCACTTGGATGTGTCCTGGCTATTGGGCACGCCGCAGTGAGGGAATTATAATTACTCTGGGCCGCAGCCAGGCAGTACACTTATAAAAACCCGCTCCGTCACTGCCAACGCCACCCAATAGGTCAACACTTTACACCCCTTCCTTTTAGCTGCCACCAGCTACGATTTACTTAATGAACAATTTATCAAGAGGGTCCGTAGCAACCCCAAATCAGTAGCGTAGTACTTCAGGCACGTGCAAAATCGTTTATAGAGCAGGAGAAACAAACTAATAAATTTATAGGTTTATTCCTAAAAATGCAGGCAGTGTTTTATGGTTTAAAAAAAGATGTGACAAGCTGAGACAATACCGTTATGTACAATACAGTTAGAAATAAAACAGGATTAAAGGTGAAAACTTTCATGGCACTTAGGCAGGTACAGGCAAGACAGGCTGGGGGAGGAGCCACACGTCATAGTTCATTTGCAGATCTGTTAGTCACCTCATCACAGCCTGGAATCCCCAGGGGGGGGCTCACTGCAAGACTTATACATGTGGGCTGCTGACCTCACAAAAGGGGATGGTTTTCTGGCCACCTCCCCGGGCTACAAGTTAGTTTGAAGCTCTGGAAGATCATAAGGGCCATACCTCATCCTGGGAACCTAGCAGAATAATGGCAGGTCTATCAATGATCTTACTTTGAAATGACTGTTCAAATGAGCCCAAACTTGGGTGAGATAGTTCATGGTGCATCCGAGAATTCCATTTCTCGGGTTCTGTTGGAGTTACGGGTTCACCAGTACCACGGGAACGACGCCTGATGGACGCCTGATTCAAAACCGTAGCTTTCGTGTTTCTAGCGAAAGCTCCCACCGTGTTATGACCACAAGAATGAATTCTCATAACGGCTATGGGATCTTTCTGCAGGGTTTTGAGACAAAGGGAATTCCTAAAGAATTCCTGAGGTGGGAGGGATGAGAGGAGTGAACTGTGGAGAGAGAGGGAGGGGGCTTTGCTCTGTGCTGGCAAACGATGGGGGTCGTAGTTCTATGTGGAAAGTTCTAGAACAGCACAAGTAATGGAGCTTGCAGTATCATCACACCCCCCTGTGTACAGGGATAGTGCTGCCCCCCCCCGTGTACAGGGATAGTGCTGCCCCCCCAATGTACAGGGATAGTGCTGCCCCCCAGTATACAGGGATAGTGCTGCCCCCCCCAGTGTACAGGGATAGTGCTGCCCCCCCCAGTGTACAGGGATAGTGCTGCCCCCCCAGTGTACAGGGATAGTGCTGCCCCCCCTGTGTACAGGAATAGTGCTGCCCCCCCCAGTGTACAGGGATAGTGCTGCCCCCTATGTACAAGAATATAACTAATATAATACTGCCCACTATGTGCAAGAATATAACTACTATAATACTGCCCCGTGTACAAGAATATAACTGCTATAATACTGCCCACTATGTACAAGAATATACTGCTATAATACTGCCCACTATGTACAAGAATATAACTACTATAATACTGCCCCTATGTGCAAGAATATAACTACTATAATACTGCCCCCCTGTGTACAAGAATATAACTACTATAATACTGCCCCTATGTGCAAGAATATAACTACTATAATACTGCCCCTGTGTACAAGAATATAACTGCTATAATACTTCCCCCTGTGTACAAGAATATAACTGCTATAATACTGCCTCCTGTGTATAAGAATATATCTGCTATAATACTGCCCCCATGTATAAGAATATATCTGCTATAATGCTGCCCCTATGTACAAGAATATATCTGCTATAATGCTGCCCTGTTGTGAATGGGTTTGAGATGAGTTCTGAGCAGAGGCTCCCTCTGGTGGTTACAAGCGGTGCTAGTCTGTCCAGTGATGATTGTGAGGACTGGGAATCAGGTGTTACTGACTGGTCTTATATAAGGGAGTCACCTTCCCATCTGGGTTGCCGGTGATCAATTGTTCTGGTCTGAATCCTTTATTCCAGTTTCCCTTGTAGCCTGCTGTGTCGTGTCTGCATCTCCTGCTAACAGATAAGACATTTTCTTCTTTTGTGTTTGTGCTATATTTTTGCATTTTGTCCTGCACTTCTGTGGGGGTCTTCAGGGTCCCCTCCGGGGGCTTCTGCCCTCTCAGTTTTGTTCAGCCACTGATGTTTGTACTTTTGCTTTTTCCAGTTTTTTCAGTGGCTGCTGTTTTGATTTTGTTACACCAGAGAACTAATTTAGGTGGTAGAGGTCGTGTGATCTCAGGTGTTTTTGAAATTAGTGGTGTTGGTGCCTTTCAGGGTTTTCTGGGATTGCAGTAAGTACCCTTCCTATCCTTTTCTATTTAGTTAGTTTGGGCCCCAACGTTTGCTCGTACTATTTTCTTTCTGTGTCAGTATTTCATCTTGTCTAACCGCCATTACATGTTTGGGGGCTTTCTATTATCTTTGGGGTTCTGCTCCGGGGCAGATAGCTTTCCTATTTCTATCTTTAGGTGTAGTTAGTTTCTCAGGCTGTGACGAGGCGTCTAGGACCAACGTAGGAACGCTCCACGGCTGCCTCTAGTTGTGGTGGTTAGTCAGGGTACTGTAATCTCATAGATTCCAACTGCTCTGGTGTATTGCCTTTTTTACCTGCACTCCTCAGCTACCGAAACATAACAGTATCACCGGCCTAAAAATTGAAAATTGTATGGTACTCACAGAAGGGAAAAAATATTGTCAGAGTTGTCAGAGATATTTTTCTGTTTGTTGCATTTTTTTTTTTTTTTCCCTCTGTATCTCTGGGTGCTGGGGAGGATCTTTTCTCTCAATGGAGTTTGCACAGTTGTCTGGCCGTGTGGATCAGCTTGCCACTGAGGTTCAGAGTATTGCTACCTATCTTGCTAGGTTGCCTGTTGTGGAACCTAGGATTCCCATGCCAGATTTGTTTTTAGGGGATCGAGCTAAGTTTCAGAATTTCAAAAATAATTGTAAATTGTTTTTTGCCTTAAAATCTAAGTCCTCAGGGAACGCAGCGCAGCAGGTTCAAATTGTCATCTCTCTCCTGCGCGGCGATCCTCAGGATTGGGCTTTTTCCCTGATACCTGGGGATCCTGTTTTGAGTGATGTTGATGCATTTTTCAGGCCTTGGGGTTATTGTACGATGAGCCTAATGTCACTGATCAAGCTGAGAAAGCCTTGTTGGCATTAAATCAGGGGCTTGATGACGCTGAGTTGTACTGTCAGAGATTCCGTAGGTGGGCAGTCCTGACCAAATGGAATGACGACGCTTTGGCGGCCCTTTTCCGGAAGGGTCTGTCGGATAATGTAAAGGATGTTATGGTGGGATTCCCTGTACCCCTCTGGTCTCAATGATTCTATGTCATTAGCGATTCAAATTGACAGACGTTTGCGTGAGCGGAGAAGTATGCGTGGAATGGTGTTGCCTTGTGAACCAGCTTCTGAACCCATGCAGTGTGATAGAGTGGTGTCTGGGGCACAGCGTCATGAGTTTCGAAAGCGCAATGGGTTATGTTTCTACTGTGGTGATGCCTCTCATGCTATTTCAGTCTGCCCTAAGCGGGGAAGACGTTTTGCACGCTCAGTTGTCTTGGGTAGTGTTCAGACTAAGTTTTTATTAACTGTCACTCTGATATGCTCTCTGTCCTCATTTTCTGCTCAGGCTTTCGTTGATTCTGGAGCAGCTATTAACCTGATGGATTATGATTTTGCTAAACGTTGTGGATTTCCCTTGATACCCCTACAGAAGTCTATTCCCCTACTGGGGATCGATTCTACCCTTTGGCTGAGAATAAACCCCAGTTTTCTACTCAGGTGATAATGAGGGTTGAACCTGATCACCAGGAGTGCTGCAAATTTTTGGTTCTGTATAATCTGCATGACATTATCGTGCTGGGTTTTCCTTGGTTACAGTCTCATAATCCTGTTTTGGATTGGAAATCTGTGTCTGTAACCAGTTGGGGCTGCCAATGTGTTAATACCAACACTCCTGTTTTTTCTGCCTCCCCCCAGGCTCAGGATGTTCCTGACTTTTTGATTGATTTTTCTGATGTGTTTAGCGAAAGTAAATCTGCATCCTTACCTCCCCATAGGAGCTATGACTGCGCTATTGAATTAGTGCCGGGTAGTAAATTCCCTAAAGGTCGCCTTTTTAACTTGTCTGTACCTGAACATGACGCTATGCGGTCTTATATCAAGGAATCATTGGAGAAGGGTCATATCAGACCATCCTCTTCACCCTTAGGTGCCGGTTTTTTCTTTGTGGCCAAAAAGGATGGTTCATTAAGGCCGTGTATTGATTATCGTCTCTTGAACAATATTACTAAGACAAAAAACCTGACTGGCACTTCCAGACTAATGTGAACTAGGTGCAAACCAAAGGGAGCTACCCTCATGTAAAACATCCAAAAAAAAGGCTGCACTCAAGCATACTAAAGCATGACAACATAGAATATATGAAATTTTGAATAGCAATATGGCTTTGGAATATAAGGAAAAATTTGAGACGCTTAGTATAAACATTTGGCCAAACATTTTAAAGCTCAACAACCATCGTCAAGGTGGTCTCAATTCTGTTGAGTCCCTAACCTAATGTGAACATACCTCTATTAGGCTGATATCTGAATTTCTGGGCGAATATGCACCTCTGTCAGTAATGCCTGCATATATGGGTAAAGTAGGGAGCCGGTGTAATTAAAATCACCACCTGGTGGGGGCGGAGTGCTCAGTCAGCAAGCTAACATTCAAAAGACAAAAAACCTGACTGGCACTTCCAGACTAATGTGAACTAGGTGCAAACCAAAGGGAGCTACCCTCATGTAAACATCCAAAAAAAAGGCTGCAAAAAAAAGGAAAAATTTGAGACGCTTAGCTTGCTGACCGAGCACTCCGCTCCCACCAGGTGGTGATTTTAATTACACCGGCTCCCTACTTTACCCATAAATGCAGGCATTACTGACAGAGGTGCATATTCGCCCAGAAATTCAGATATCAGCCTAATAGAGGTATGTTCACATTAGGTTAGGGACTCAACAGAATTGAGACCACCTTGACGATGGTTGTTGAGCTTTAAAATGTTTGGCCAAATGTTTATACTAAGCGTCTCAAATTTTTCCTTATATTCCAAAGCCATATTGCTATTCAAAATTTCATATATTCTATGTTGTCATGCTTTAGTATGCTTGAGTGCAGCCTTTTTTTTGGATGTTTTACATGAGGGTAGCTCCCTTTGGTTTGCACCTAGTTCACTTAGTCTGGAAGTGCCAGTCAGGTTTTTTGTCTTTTGAATGTTAGCTTGCTGACGAGCACTCCGCTCCCACCAGGTGGTGATTTTAATTACACCGGCTCCCTACTTTACCCATATATGCAGGCATTACTGACAGAGGTGCATATTCGCCCAGAAATTCAGATATCAGCCTAATAGAGGTATGTTCACATTAGGTTAGGGACTCAACGAATTGAGACCACCTTGACGATGGTTGTTGAGCTTTAAAATGTTTGGCCAAATGTTTATACTAAGCGTCTCAAATTTTCCTTATATTCCAAAGCCATATTGCTATTCAAAATTTCATATATTCTATGTTGTCATGCTTTAGTATGCTTGAGTGCAGCCTTTTTTTTGGATGTTGAACAATATTACTGTGAAATATCAATACCCGTTACCCTTGATTTCTGACCTGTTTTCCAGGGTGAAAAACGCTACTTGGTTTACCAAGCTTGATCTCAGGGGGGCGTATAACCTTATTCGCATTAAGCACGGGGATGAATGGAAGACGGCATTCAATACCCTGAAGGGCATTTTGAGTACCTGGTGATGCCCTTTGGGCTCACTAATGCTCCTTCCGTCTTCCAGTCCTTCATGAATGACATTTTCAGGGATTTTGTGGACAAATTTCTGATTATTTGGATGATATCTTGATTTTTTCTAATGACTGGGACTCTCATGTGAAACATGTTCGAACTGTATTCCAGATTTTGAGAGAGAATGCTCTGTATGTGAAGGGATCAAAGTGTCTTTTTGGTGTACAGAGGATCTCATTTCTGGGATTCATTTTGTCCCCATCTGTTATTGAAATGGACCCGGTCAAGGTTCAGGCCATCTGTGATTGGGTCCAACCTACTTCATTAAAGGCTCTTCAGAGATTTTTGGGTTTTGCCAATTTTTATCGTAAATGTATTGGTAATTTCTCGGTTATTGTTAAACCATTAACTGATTTGACCAGAAAGGGTTCTGATGTGGTGAATTGGCCTCCTGAGGCAGTCTCTGCATTTCAGGAACTTAAGCAGAGATTCACTTCTGCTCCTGTTCTACGGCAGCCTGATGTTTCTCTGCCATTTTAGGTGGAGGTTGATGCCTCTGAAATTGGGGCAGGTGCCGTTTTGTCCCAAAAAGATCCAGAGACCTCTAAAAGTAACCCTTGTGCCTTTTTCTCTCGAAAATTTTCTCCTACTGAACGTAATTATGACGTGGGTAATCGGGAGTTATTGGCCATGAAGTGGGCTTTTGAAGAGTGGAGACATTGGCTGGAGGGAGCCAAACATCAGGTGGTGGTCCTTACGGACCATAAGAATCTGGTCTATCTGGAATCTGCCAAGCGACTCAATCCTAGACAGGCCAGGTGGGCCTTGTTTTTCACACGTTTTAATTTTGTGGTTTCCTTTCTTCCTGGCACTAAGAATGTTAAGGCGGATGCCCTCTCGAGGAGTTTCCTTGCGAACTCTCCTGAGTTATCTGATCCTTCTGTTATTTTGAAAGAGGGTGTAGTTCTTTCCGCCATCTCGCCCAATTTGAGACTTGCTCTGGAGTGGTGTCAGGAGGATAGGCCCGAGTGCTGCCCTGTTGGAAAATTGTTTGTCCTGGACCAGTGGAAAAAGAGTGTGATGTCTGAGATTCATTGTTCCGCGTTGGCTGGGCATCCCGGAATTTTTGGTACCAGAGACTTGGTTAGTCGGTCCTTTTGGTGGCCTACCTTGTCTCGTGATGTCAGGGAATTTGTGCAGTCCTGCGGGACTTGCTCTCGCTCCAAGCCTTGCTCTCGCTCTAGTGGTTTGTTGATGCCATTGCCTGTGCCCAAGAGACCATGGACCCATATCTCTATGGATTTCATTTCCGACCTTCCTGTTTCTCAGAGAATGACCACCATCTGGGTAATTTGTGATAGGTTTTCCAAAATGATACATCTTGTGCCATTACCTAAGTTGCCTTCCTCCTCTGAATTGGTGCCGTTGTTCCTTCAGCACGTGGTTCGTTTACACGGCATTCCTGAGAACATTGTGTCTGACAGAGGAGTCCAGTTTGTTTCCAGATTTTGGAGGACTTTTTGTTCTAAACTGGGTGTTCAATTGTCTTTCTCCTCGGCATTTCATCCTCAGACCAATGGTCAAACTGAGAGAACAAACCAGACATTGGAGACTTATCTAAGATGCTTTGTGTCTGCTGATCAGGATGACTGGGTCTCTTTTTTGCCTTTGGCTGAGTTTGCTCTCAATAATAGGGCTAGCTCTGCTACTTTGATGTCTCCGTTTTTCTGTAATTCTGGGTTTCACCCTCGATTTTCTTCAGGACAGACGGAGGCTTCTGTCTGTCCAGGTGTTGACTCTGTTGTGGAGCGTATGCAACTGATTTGGGACCAGGTAGTGGAGAGGTTGTCCCTCTCTCAGGAGAGGGCCCAGCGGTTTGCTAACCGGCATAGGACTGATGGTCCTCGGTTTAAAGTGGGGGACTTGGTCTGGTTGTCCTCAAAGAATATTCCTATGAGAGTAGCATCTCCTAAATTTAAGCCTAGGTTCATTGGACCTTATAGGATCATGGAGATTATTAATCCTGTTTCTTTTCGTTTGCTTCTTCCAGGGACATTTAAGATCCATAACGTGTTCCACAAGTCCTTGTTGAAGAGGTTTGTTGAGCCAGTGGTTCCTGCTGCTGTGCCTCCTGACCCTGTTTTGGTTGAGGGCAATCTGGAGTATGTGGTTGAGAAAATATTAGATTCTCGTTTTTCTAGACGGAAACTCCAGTATTTGGTTAAATGGAGAGGTTATGGTCAGGAAGACAATTCTTGGGTGTTTGCTTCGGACATCCATGCTAGGAGACTTATCCTTGCGTATCATAGAACTCATCCTGACCGACCTGGTTGCTCAAATGAGGGTTCAGTGACCCCTCCTCAAGGGGGGGGTACTGTTGTGAATGTGTTTGAGATGAGTTCTGAGCAGAGGCTCCCTCTGGTGGTTACAAGCGGTGCTAGTCTGTCCAGTGATGATTGTGAGGACTGGGAATCAGGTGTTACTGACTGGTCTTATATAAGGGAGTCACCTTCCCATCAGGGTTGCCGGTGATCAATTGTTCTGGTCTCAATACTTGAATCCTGTTTCCCTTGTAGCCTGCTGTGTCGTGTCTGCATCTCCTGCTAACAGATAAGACATTTTCTTCTTTTTGTTTTTGTGCTAGATTTTTGCATTTTGTCCTGCACTTCTGTGGGGGCCTTCAGGGTCCCCTCCGGGGGCTTTTGCCCTCTGTTAGTTCAGCCACTGTGTTTGTACTTTTGCTTTTTCCAGTTTTTCAGTGGCTGCTGTTTTGATTTTGTTACACCAGAGAACTAATTTAAGTGCCCTTCCTATCCTTTTCTATTTAGTTAGTTTGGGCCCCAGCGTTTGCTCATGCTATTTTCTTTCTGTGTCAGTGTTTCTTCTTGTCTAACCGCCATTATATGTTTGGGGGCTTTCTATTATCTTTGGGGTTCTGCTCCGGGGCAGATAGCTTTCCTATTTCTATCTTTAGGTGTAATTAGTTTCTCAGGCTGTGACGAGGCGTCTAGGACCAACGTAGGAACGCTCCACGGCTGCCTCTAGTTGTGGTGGTTAGTCAGGGTACTGCAATCTCATAGATTCCAACTGCTCTGGTGTATTGCCTTTTTACCTGCACTCCTCAGCTACCAATTCATAACACCGACCATTGTTGTTATGTGCACAGTAATTGTAGTAAAATCCTCCTATCGCTGCCGGTGTTTGTGATCCACACCAGCTCTGCGAGATGGGCCGCAGCCCCGGCGTCTGCTCCGTACACTGTGCTTCCATCTGTGTCACTCACATGGGGAACGCAACTCATGAAGGTGCCATTGTGCTGGGGCGGAGGACGCTGAGCGCCAAGTATATTAGTACTATATGATAATATATCCCCGGAGAGCTCCTGTAAGTCTAATGGGCGAGTTGCTCCCGTCCAGGTAACCTTGTGCTGCGGAGCCTGCGCCGTCTCATGTCCATTAGTCCAGGACCGGTTGGGCCGACGTGTCGTGGGTTGGTGACTATAGGGGATGGTTATACTTGCCCTAAACTCATTCTACACATCAGAGTCCACTCTGGTCTCACCTGTCACCGTCCGTGCCTCCAGGAGGCGTCGTCTCCGTCCAGAGCAGCGTGAATGTCCACTCTGGTCTCACCCGTCACCGTCCGTGCCTCCAGGAGCCGTCGTCTCCATCCAGAGCAGCGTGAATGTCCACTCTGGTCTCACCCGTCACCATCCGTGCCTCAGGAGCCGTCGTCTCCATCCAGAGCAGCGTGAATGTCCACTCTGGTCTCAGCCGTCACCGTCCGTGCCTCCAGGAGCCGTCGTCTCCATCCAGAGCAGCGTGAATGTCCACTCTGGTTTCAGCCGTCACCGTCCGTGCCTCCAGGAGTCGTCGTCTCCGTCCAGAGCAGCGTGAATGTCCACTCTGGTCTCACCCGTCACCATCCGTGCCTCCAGGAGGCGTCGTCTCTGTCCAGAGCAGCGTGAATGTCCACTCTGGTCTCACCTGTCACCGTCCGTGCCTCCAGGAGGCGTCGGCTCCCTCCAGAGCAGCGTGAATGTCCACTCTGGTCTCACCCGTCACCGTCCGTGCCTCCAGGAGGCTTCGTCTCCCTCCAGAGCAGCGTGAATATCCACTCTGGTCTCACCCGTCACCATGCGTGCCTCCAGGAGGCGTCGTCTCCCTCCAGAGCAGCGTGAATGTCCATTCTGGTCTCACCCGTCACCGTCCGTGCCTCCAGGAGGCGTCGTCTCCATCCAGAGCAGCGTGAATGTCCACTCTGGTCTCAGCCGGCGTCGTCTCCCTCCAGAGCAGCGTGAATGTCCACTCTGGTCTCACCCATCACCGTCCGTGCCTCCAGGAGCCGTTGTCTCCGTCCAGAGCAGCGTGAATGTCCACTCTGGTCTCACCCGTCACCGTCTGTGCCTCCAGGAGGCTCGTCTCCCTCCAGAGCAGCGTGAATGTCCACTCTGGTCTCAGCCGGCGTCGTCTCCCTCCAGAGCAGCGTGAATGTCCACTCTGGTCTCACCCATCACCGTCTGTGCCTCCAGGAGCCGTTGTCTCCATCCAGAGCAGCGTGAATGTCCACTCTGGTCTCAGCCGTCACCGTCCGTGCCTCCAGGAGGCGTCGTCTCCCTCCCGAGCAGCGTGATGTCCACTCTGGTCTCACTGTCCGTGCCTCCAGGAGGCGTCATCTCCGTCCAGAGAAGCGTGAATGTCCACTCTGGTCTCAGCGTCACCGTCCGTGTCTCCAGGAGGCGTCGTCTCCCTCCAGAGCAGCGTGAATGTCCACTCTGGTCTCAGCGTCACCGTCCGTGCCTCCAGGAGTCGTCGTCTCCGTCCAGAGCAGCGTGAATGTCCACTCTGGTCTCAGCCGTCACCGTCCGTGCCTCCAGGAGGCGTCGTCTCTGTCCAGAGCAGCGTGTATGTCCACTCTGGTCTCACCTGTCACCGTCCGTGCCTCCAGGAGGCGTTGTCTCCGTCCAGAGCAGCGTGAATGTCCACTCTGGTCTCACCCGTCACCGTCCGTGCCTCCAGGAGGCGTCGTCTCCCTCCAGAGCAGCGTGAATGTCCACTCTGGTCTCACCCGTCACCGTCCGTGCCTCCAGCAGCCGTCGTCTCCGTCCAGAGCAGCGTGAATGTTCACTCTGGTCTCAGCCGTCACCGTCCGTGCCTCCAGGAGGCTTCGTCTCCCTCCAGAGCAGCGTGAATGTCCACTCTGGTCTCACCCGTCACCGTCCGTGCCTCCAGGAGCCGTCGTCTCCCTCCAGAGCAGCGTGAATGTCCATTCTGGTCTCAGCCGTCACCGTCCGTGCCTCCAGGAGCCGTCGTCTCCCTCCAGAGCAGCGTGAATGTCATCTAATTTGCAACAATGGTAATAAAGCCGTGCAGCGTTTCTGGAGTGCAGTTCTGAGATAATGGGGGCATTGTGCACAGCTTGGGGGGATTAGTACCGTGGCATGTCTCCTGGAGGCCGGCTACATCCCGTGTCGTAGCGTCCCCCTTTGGGCGCAAGGCTGCAGTCTCTGGTGACTGGATGAGGAATTAGTTTTGCCACGTCACAGCTTGCGGTCACCTTGGCGGTCACTGTAGCCGGATGGCGCCGTCCTTTTGTATGAGGACTTTACCGTTAGATGTAAGGGGCTCGGGGTAGGGAGCAGGTGGTCACAGTTCTGCGGGTTCGAGGGTGACGCCCGTCAGCGGCACGGCCTGGGCTCACGGCAGATCCATATCCCTCTGTCCGGTGATTACCACAATTACACACCTGGCACCGTACGGCGATAGTTGCCAACCTCTCTGCCGCATCATGCCATGGGCCCAGACCACCCAGCCAGTGCAGATCTGTGTCCTGTATAGAGGGGTCCCGGGGCCCGTCCCCCCGCTCACCTCTCCTGTGTTTTCTCAGGTACAGGCTCGTGGCCACAATGGGCACCGACTTCTGACGGACTGGAAGGTTTCACCGCTGCGATCGATGGCTGCAGCTAAGAAAGGTGAGGTGGTCTCCCCCATGTGTTTCAATTACAGGCGCAGTCCTGAGCCCCCCGCGGTGTCTGCTCCGCTCAGTCGCCCCCCACTGGGGTTACACACATCCGAACTCCACGTCCTCCAAGTGGCCTCTCTCACTTTCCTAATGGGGGGTCACTGAGCAGCCGCTGTAATGTGTGCAACGAGACCCCCAGTCCATGTCCCATCACGGAGCCTTCCCCTGTTGTCACAGCTCCGTCTGCGGGGGGCGCCACAGGTGTCTTGCACTCTGGATGCTGAGGTCTGTGTCTCTGTATGTTATGGCCCCTCGTAACCTGATTAGTTATTTATTTTCTCTCCAGGAGCGAAACCCAAAGTGTCGGGCGTGCGCTTCGCCGCCGGCCTCTCCGGGGAGGGGTCCCACAGTCACGTGCACTTTGAGGAGAAGCTCCACGACTCGGTGGTGATGGTCTTGCATCAGGAAACGACGGCCAGGTCTTGAGCAAGGTACAAGTGGCGGACAGAGCAGGAGGGGTCGGGGGGACCGCGAGGGACCGCGCACGTGCTCCCAGGGAGGGGGTCGTGTCCCGGGGGTCACTGTCTCCGGGGGCATGTTCCCCGGGGTGGGGGGTGTTCCTATCTCCGGGGGCGTGTGCGGGCTGGTCTCCCAGGGGCGTGTGGGGGTCCGTTCACGGGGGGGTCCGTGTCTCCCGGGGGCGTGTGAGGGTCCGTGTCTACCCGGGGGCGTGTGAGGGATCCGTGTCTACCCGGGGGCGTGTGAGGGATCCGGTCTACCCGGGGGTGGAGGGACGTCCGGTCACCGGGGTGTGAGGGGTCGGTCTACCGGGGCGTTGGGGTCCGGGCGGGGCGTGTGAGGGGTCCGTGTCTTCCCGGGGGGTGTTCCTGGGGGCGTGTGGGGGGTTCCTGTTTCCGCCCGTGGGGGGGGATCCGTGTCTTCCCGGGGGCGTGTGAGGGGTCCGTGTCTCCCGGGGGGTGTTCCTGGGGGCATGTGAGGGTTCCCTGTCTCTCCGGGGGCTTGTGGGGGGTTCCTGTTTCCGTCGGGGGGCTCCGTGTCTTCCCGGGGACGGGGTGTTTCTAAGCCGGCTGCTGTGTACAGTCCGTGTGTCGCGGGTACAGGTGCACACCTCGTTGCTGTATCCGAGCCTCCGCTGACGCCTCTGTCTGTTGCTCGGAGCTGATTATCCTATTAGTGGAGATTACAGCAGAGCCGAGCGCGCGGCATCGTGTAAATGCTCATTAATTGCAGCCCGTGTTGGCGCGGGCATTGTGCCATGATGCTGAAGTACCGGGCGGACACATTAACCCTTCGCTGCTTGGTCAGTGTGCATGTTCACTATTCCATCACTGCCCAGTACATCTGTGGGATGATGGCAGGAGATGATCGCTCCTCGCTGACGTCCCACACAACTTCCTGCTGACAAGATGCCATCTGGGAATGTGCGGACGCTGCGGCCCCGGCTGTTATGTTACGGTAGCTGAGGAGTGCAAGCAAAAAAGGAAATACACCAGAGCAGTTGGAATCTATGAGATTGCAGTACCCTGACTAACCACCGCAACTAGAGGCAGCCGTGGAGCGTTCCTACGTTGGTCCTAGACGCCTCGTCACAGCCTGAGAAACTAACTACACCTAAAGATAGAAATAGGAAAGCTATCTGCCCCGGAGCAGAACCCCAAAGATAATAGAAAGCCCCCAAACATGTAATGGCGGTTAGACAAGAGGAAATACTGACACAGAAAGAAAATAGTATGAGCAAACGCTGGGGCCCAAACTATCTAAATAGAAAAGGACAGGAAGGGTACTTACTGCAATCCCAGAAAACCCTGAAAAACACCAACTCTACTAATTTCAAAATCACCTGAGATCACACGACCTCTACCACCTAAATTAGTTCTCTGGTGTAACAAAAACAGCAGCCACTGAAAAAACTGGAAAAAACAAAAGTACAAAACACAGTGGCTGAACTAAACTGAGAGGGCAAAAGCCCCCGGAGGGGACCCAGAAGGCCCCCACAGAAGTGCAGGACCAAATGCAAAAATATAGCAAAAACACAAAATAAGAAATTGTCTTATCTGATAGCAGGAGATGCAGACACGACACAGCAGGCTACAAGGGAAACTGGAAAGAAGGATTCAGACCAGAAAAATTGATCACCGGCAACCCTGATGGGAAAATGATTCCCTTAAATAAGACCAATCAGTAACACCTGATTCCCAGTCCTCACAATCCTCACTAGTACCGCTTGTAACCACCAGAGGGAGCCTCTGCTCAGAACTCATCTCAAACCCATTCACAACAGTACCCCCCCCTTGAGGAGGGGTCACCGAACCCTCATTTGAGCAACCAGGTCGGTCAGGATGAGTTCTATGATACGCACGGATAAGTCTCCTAGCATGGATGTCCGAAGCAAACACCCAAGAATTATCTTCCTGACCATAACCTCTCCATTTAACCAAATACTGGAGTCTTCGTCTAGAAAAACGAGAATCCAATATTTTCTCAACCACATACTCCAGATTGCCCTCAACCAAAACAGGGTCAGGAGGCACAGCAGCAGGAACCACTGGCTCAACAAACCTCTTCAACAAGGACTTGTGGAACACGTTATGGATCTTAAATGTCCCTGGAAGAAGCAAACGAAAAGAAACAGGATTAATAATCTCCATGATCTTATAAGGTCCAATGAACCTAGGCTTAAATTTAGGAGATGCTACTCTCATAGGAATATTCTTTGAGGACAACCAGACCAAGTCCCCCACTTTAAACCGAGGACCATCAGTCCTATGCCGGTTAGCAAACCGCTGGGCCTTCTCCTGAGAGAGGGACAACCTCTCCACTACCTGGTCCCAAATCTGCTGCATACGCTCAACAACAGAGTCAACACCTGGACAGACAGAAGCCTCCGTCTGTCCTGAAGAAAATCGAGGGTGAAACCCAGAATTACAGAAAAACGGAGACATCAAAGTGGCAGAGCTAGCCCTATTATTAAGAGCAAACTCAGCCAAAGGCAAAAAAGAGACCCAGTCATCCTGATCAGCAGACACAAAGCATCTTAGATAAGTCTCCAATGTCTGGTTTGTTCTCTCAGTTTGACCATTGGTCTGAGGATGAAATGCCGAGGAGAAAGACAATTGAACACCCAGTTTAGAACAAAAAGTCCTCCAAAATCTGGAAACAAACTGGACTCCTCTGTCAGACACAATGTTCTCAGGAATGCCGTGTAAACGAACCACGTGCTGAAGGAACAACGGCACCAATTCAGAGGAGGAAGGCAACTTAGGTAATGGCACAAGATGTATCATTTTGGAAAACCTATCACAAATTACCCAGATGGTGGTCATTCTCTGAGAAACAGGAAGATCGGAAATGAAATCCATAGAGATATGGGTCCATGGTCTCTTGGGCACAGGCAATGGCATCAACAAACCACTAGAGCGAGAGCAAGGCTTGGAGCGAGAGCAAGTCCCGCAGGACTGCACAAATTCCCTGACATCGCGAGACAAGGTAGGCCACCAAAAGGACCGACTAACCAAGTCTCTGGTACCAAAAATTCCGGGATGCCCAGCCAATGCGGAACAATGAATCTCAGACATCACACTCTTTTTCCATTGGTCCGGGACAAACAATTTTCCAACAGGGCAGCGCTCGGGCCTATCCTCCTGACACCCCTCCAGAGCAAGTCTCAAATTGGGCGAGATGGCGGAAAGAACTACACCCTCCTTCAAAATAACAGAGGGATCAGATAGCTCAGGAGAGTCCGCAAGGAAACTCCTCGAGAGGGCATCCGCCTTAACATTCTTAGTGCCAGGAAGAAAGGAAACCACAAAATTAAAACGTGTGAAAAACAAGGCCCACCTGGCCTGTCTAGGATTGAGTCGCTTGGCAGATTCCAGATAGACCAGATTCTTATGGTCCGTAAGGACCACCACCTGATGTTTGGCTCCCTCCAGCCAATGTCTCCACTCTTCAAAAGCCCACTTCATGGCCAATAACTCCCGATTACCCACGTCATAATTACGTTCAGTAGGAGAAAATTTTCGAGAGAAAAAGGCACAAGGGTTACTTTTAGAGGTCTCTGGATCTTTTTGGGACAAAACGGCACCTGCCCCAATTTCAGAGGCATCAACCTCCACCTGAAATGGCAGAGAAACATCAGGCTGCCGTAGAACAGGAGCAGAAGTGAATCTCTGCTTAAGTTCCTGAAATGCAGAGACTGCCTCAGGAGGCCAATTCACCACATCAGAACCCTTTCTGGTCAAATCAGTTAATGGTTTAACAATAACCGAGAAATTACCAATACATTTACGATAAAAATTGGCAAAACCCAAAAATCTCTGAAGAGCCTTTAATGAAGTAGGTTGGACCCAATCACAGATGGCCTGAACCTTGACCGGGTCCATTTCAATAACAGATGGGGACAAAATGAATCCCAGAAATGAGATCTTCTGTACGCCAAAAAGACACTTTGATCCCTTCACATACAGAGCATTCTCTCTCAAAATCTGGAATACAGTTCGAACATGTTTCACATGAGAGTCCCAGTCATTAGAAAAAATCAAGATATCATCCAAATAAACAATCAGAAACTTGTCCACAAAATCCCTGAAAATGTCATTCATGAAGGACTGGAAGACGGAAGGAGCATTAGTGAGCCCAAAGGGCATCACAAGGTACTCAAAATGCCCTTCAGGGGTGTTAAATGCCGTCTTCCATTCATCCCCGTGCTTAATGCGAATAAGGTTATACGCCCCCCTGAGGTCAAGCTTGGTAAACCAAGTAGCGTTTTTCACCCTGGAAAACAGGTCAGAAATCAAGGGTAACGGGTATTGATATTTCACAGTAATATTGTTCAAGAGACGATAATCAATACACGGCCTTAATGAACCATCTTTTTTGGCCACAAAGAAAAAACCGGCACCTAAGGGTGAAGAGGATGGTCTGATATGACCCTTCTCCAATGACTCCTTGATATAAGACCGCATAGCGTCATGTTCAGGTACAGACAAGTTAAAAAGGCGACCTTTAGGGAATTTACTACCCGGCACTAATTCAATAGCGCAGTCATAGCTCCTATGGGGAGGCAAGGATGCAGATTTACTTTCGCTAAACACATCAGAAAAATCAAACAAAAAGTCAGGAACATCCTCAGCCTGGGGGGAGGCAGAAAAAACAGGAGTGTTGGCACTAACACATTGGCAGCCCCAACTGGTTACAGACACAGATTTCCAATCCAAAACAGGATTATGAGACTGTAACCAAGGGAAACCCAGCACGATAATGTCATGCAGATTATATAGAACCAAAAATTTGCAGCACTCCTGGTGATCAGGTTCAACCCTCATTATCACCTGAGTAGAGAACTGGGGTTTATTCTCAGCCAAAGGGGTAGAATCGATCCCCAGTAGGGGAATAGACTTCTGTAGGGGTATCAAGGGAAATCCACAACGTTTAGCAAAATCATAATCCATCAGGTTAATAGCTGCTCCAGAATCAACGAAAGCCTGAGCAGAAAATGAGGACAGAGAGCATATCAGAGTGACAGTTAATAAAAACTTAGTCTGAACACTACCCAAGACAACTGAGCGTGCAAAATGTCTTCCCCGCTTAGGGCAGACTGAAATAGCATGAGAGGCATCACCACAGTAGAAACATAACCCATTGCGCTTTCGAAACTCATGACGCTGTGCCCCAGACACCACTCCATCACACTGCATGGGCTCAGCAGCTGGCTCACAAGGCAACACCACTCCACGCATACTTCTCCGCTCACGCAAACGTCTGTCAATTTGAATCGCCAATGACATAGAATCATTGAGACCAGAGGGGACAGGGAATCCCACCATAACATCCTTTACATTATCCGACAGACCCTTCCGGAAAAGGGCCCGCCAAAGCGTCGTCATTCCACTTGGTCAGGACTGCCCACCTACGGAATCTCTGACAGTACAACTCAGCGTCATCAAG
Source organism: Oophaga sylvatica (assembly GCA_033576555.1). Classification (NCBI taxonomy): domain Eukaryota; kingdom Metazoa; phylum Chordata; class Amphibia; order Anura; family Dendrobatidae; genus Oophaga; species Oophaga sylvatica. The sequence goes on along the minus strand of JARQOD010003869.1, from coordinate 39,771 downwards.
CCCCTGATTTAATGCCAACAAGGCTTTTTCAGCTTGATCAGTGACATTAGGCTCATCGTACAATAACCCCAAAGCCTGAAAAAATGCATCAACATCACTCAAAACAGGATCCCCAGGTATCAGGGAAAAAGCCCAATCCTGAGGATCGCCGCGCAGGAGAGAGATGATAATTTGAACCTGCTGCGCTGCGTTTCCTGAGGACTTAGATTTTAAGGCAAGAAACAATTTACAATTATTTTTGATTTTCTGAAACTTAGCTCGATCCCCCAAAAACAAATCTGGCATGGGGGTCCTAGGTTCCACAACAGGCAACCTAGCAAGATAGGCAGCAATACTCCGAACCTCAGTGGCAAGCTGATCCACACGGCCAGACAACCGTGCAAACTCCATTGGGAGAAAAGATCCTCCCCAGCACCCAGAGATAGAGGGAAAAAAAAAAAAAAAAATGCAACAAACAGAAAAATATCTCTGACAACTTTTCTTCCTTCAAAATATTTTTTCCCTTCTGTGAGTACCATACAATTTTTATGGCCGGTGATACTGTTATGTTACGGTAGCTGAGGAGTGCAGGTAAAAAAAGGAAATACACCAGAGCAGTTGGAATCTATGAGATTGCAGTACCCTGACTAACCACCGCAACTAGAGGCAGCCGTGGAGCGTTCCTACGTTGGTCCTAGACGCCTCGTCACAGCCTGAGAAACTAACTACACCTAAAGATAGAAATAGGAAAGCTATCTGCCCCGTAGCAGAACCCCAAAGATAATAGAAAGCCCCCAAACATGTAATGGCGGTTAGACAAGAGGAAATACTGACACAGAAAGAAAATAGTATGAGGAAACGCTGGGGCCCAAACTATCTAAATAGAAAAGGATAGGAAGGGTACTTACTGCAATCCCAGAAAACCCTGAAAAACACCAACTCTACTAATTTCAAAATCACCTGAGATCACACGACCTCTACCACCTAAATTAGTTCTCTGGTGTAACAAAAACAAAACAGCAGCCACTGAAAAAAAACTGGAAAAAACAAAAGTACAAAACACAGTGGCTGAACTAAACTGAGAGGGCAAAAGCCCCCGGAGGGGACCCTGAAGGCCCCCACAGAAGTGCAGGACAAAATGCAAAAATATAGCAAAAACACAAAATAAGAAATTGTCTTATCTGATAGCAGGAGATGCAGACACGACACAGCAGGCTACAAGGGAAACTGGAAAGAAGGATTCAGACCAGAACAATTGATCACCGGCAACCCTGATGGGAAAATGATTCCCTTAAATAAGACCAATCAGTAACACCTGATTCCCAGTCCTCACAATCCTCACTAGTACCGCTTGTAACCACCAGAGGGAGCCTCTGCTCAGAACTCATCTCAAACCCATTCACAACACCCGGCTGTGGAGGAGATGGAAACGCTCAGAATTGTTGTACATGTCCAAATGCTCTCCGATCAGCGATGTGGGTGCGGTGCGGCCCTCTGCCCAGCGTTCGTTTTGTAGATGGCTTGGAACGTCTTATTTCAATGACTTGCAGTTTCCTTCCTTCCTCATTGTTTCTTTTTTTTCTCTCCCTGACTTCTCTCGCCCTGACCCTTCTCTCCGCCCTGACCCTTCTCTTCCTCCGCCCTGACCCTTCTCTCGCCGCCCTGACCCTTCTCTCCGCCCTGACCCTTCTCTCCGCCCTGACCCTTCTCTCCGCCCTGACCCTTCTCTCCGCCCTGACCCTTCTCTCCGCCCTGACCCTTCTCTCCGCCCTGACCCTTCTCTCCGCCCTGACCCTTCTCTCCGCCCTGACCCTTCTTCTGCTCCGCCCTGACCCTTCTCTCCGCCCTGACCCTTCTCCCTTTTTCTCCGCAGGTCGGCTTTCTGAAGATCCTCCACAAGTACGAGATCTCCTTCACGTTGCCGGCGCTGCAGCGTCTCGGCCGGAATATCTGTGCTGTTCCACTTCCTAACCTGAACCTCAGGGTTACGGCCATCACCGCCCTGCCTGAAGGTGAGACCTCCGTCACCACTCGAGCGGGCTGCTGTAGACCATGTACCCCCCCAGACACAACTGTGAGACATCTGGGGGTCAGCGGCCAGATGGGAGCAGAACGGTGGGCATATGATTAACCCTTACAGTGTACTCTCTGGCTCTTACCGCTGTTTTGCTTGCAGTCAGTAAATACTTCCATTGCTGACTTGTAGACTGAAGCCCCTCTATGCTGATGGTGTTGCTCTGTGACGAGGCCGTTCTGGCAAGTTACAGGTTAAACTTTGCAGTCCCTGCAAGGAACCCAGGATTAATCATTTAAAGGGGCGGTGTTGTGTTGCCTTTAAGCAAGGTTTGCACTTTCAGTAACCAACATCTGCTGTGATCTGTCCCCGGATGCCGGTCAGATGATGATTTATTAACCCCCGATACGTGGCCCACTTTATAATAACTGCTCCAGCACTAGGAATTGTGCTGCAGATCGTGGGAATTGAGCAAAAAAGAAAAGTCCCTCGCGTCTAATGAGTAACAAGTAATTGCTGACTATCCTGATTAATGTGCGCGGCTGTGGCCCCCGGGGGCATGCACACTAATAAGGGCGCAGGGAGTGCACTGTTTGCTGTGAAAGCATGCGGTCCTCCATCCCCAGGTGGGCACTGTTCAGACCTGCAGGCTGTAGATGCTCAGACATTGTGTGGGGGCTGCTTGTACTGACAGATTATGGTTACTAATTGGTGTCTGTCCTCAGGTACCCTTTAGCTGCCAATCTCCATGATTAATCTCCTCCTGTTTAGTGTGCGCAGCTCCGCGGCAGAGCTATGTGTCTCCATAGTCACTGACTGCAATCATTCTCTGTGTGATGCTTTGTGAATGCTCAAATACAAGGTGAGGCAGTGAACGAAGCGGAGAGGGGCTGCGTCACACGGTGCCCACTGATGTCAGAAAGAAGGAATGAATATAAGCCTTGGTACTGAGAAGGGGGGAGATCTGCATTGAGGTGATGCCCACTGAGCCCCGACCCCGCAGCTGCACCAGCAGAGAGGTTAGAATGACTGAATATAGATGGGAGCACTGAGAAGGGGGAGATCTGCATTGATGATGCCCACTGAGCCCCGACCCCGCAGCTGCACCAGCAGAAAGGTTAGAAGGACTGAATATAGATGGGAGCACTGAGAAGGGTGGAGATCTGCATTGAGGTGATGCCCACTGAGCCCCGACCCCCGCAGCTGCACCAGCAGAGAGGTTAGGAGGACTGAATATAGATGGGAGCACTGAGAAGGGGGAGATCTGCATTGATGATGCCCACTGAGCCCCGACCCCGCAGCTGCACCAGCAGAGATGTTAGAAGGACTGAATATAGATTGAACCACTGAGAAGGGGGGAGATCTGCATTGCGGTGATGCCCACTGAGCCCCGACCCCGCAGCTCCACCAGCAGAGATGTTGGGACTGAATATAGATGGGAGCACTGAGAAGGGGGAGATCTGCATTGAGGTGATGCCCACTGAGCCCCGACCCCGCAGCTCCACCACCAGAGATGTTAGAAGGACTGAATATAGATGGGAGCACAGAGAATGGGGGAGATCTGCATTGAGGTGATGCCCAGTGAGCCCCGACCCCGCAGCTCCACCAGCAGAGATGTTAGAATGACTGAATATAGATGGGAGCACTGAGAAGGGGGAGATCTGCATTGAGGTGATGCCCACTGAGCCCCGACCCCGCAGCTACACCAGCAGAGATGTTAGAAGGACTGAATATAGACGGGAGCACTGAGAAGGTGGGGAGATCTGCATTGATGATGCCCACTGAGCCCCGACCCCGCAGCTCCACCAGCAGAGATGTTAGAAGGACTGAATATAGATGGGAGCACTGAGAAGGGGGAGATCTGCATTGAGGTGATGCCCACTGAGCCCCTACCCCGCAGCTCCACCAGCAGATATGTTAGAAGGACTGAATATAGATGGGAGCACAGAGAATGGAGATCTGCATTGAGGTGATGCCCAGTGAGCCCCGACCCCGCAGATCCACCAGCAGAGATATAAGAAGGACTGAATATAGATGGGAGCACAGAGAAGGGGGAGATCTGCATTGAGGTGATGCCCACTGAGCCCCGACCCTGCAGCTCCACCACCAGAGATGTTAGAAGGACTGAATATAGATGGGAGCACTGAGAAGGTGGGGAGATCTGCATTGATGATGCCCACTGAGCCCCTACCCCGCAGCTCCACCAGCAGAGATGTTAGAAGGACTGAATATAGACGGGAGCACTGAGGTGGGGAGATCTGCATTGATGATGCCCACTGAGCCCCGACCCCGCAGCTCCACCAGCAGAGATGTTAGAAGGACTGAATATAGATGGGAGCACTGAGAAGGGGGAGATCTGCATTGAGGTGATGCCCACTGAGCCCCGACCCCGCAGCTACACCAGCAGAGATGTTAGAAGGACTGAATATAGACGGGAGCACTGAGAAGGTGGGGAGATCTGCATTGATGATGCCCACTGAGCCCCGACCCCGCAGCTCCACCAGCAGAGATGTTAGAAGGACTGAATATAGATGGGAGCACTGAGAAGGGGGAGATCTGCATTGAGGTGATGCCCACTGAGCCCTACCCCGCAGCTCCACCAGCAGATATGTTAGAAGGACTGAATATAGATGGGAGCACAGAGAATGGAGATCTGCATTGAGGTGATGCCCAGTGAGCCCCGACCCCGCAGATCCACCAGCAGAGATATAAGAAGGACTGAATATAGATGGGAGCACAGAGAAGGGGGGAGATCTGCATTGAGGTGATGCCCACTGAGCCCCGACCCTGCAGCTCCACCACCAGAGATGTTAGAAGGACTGAATATAGATGGGAGCACTGAGAAGGTGGGGAGATCTGCATTGATGATGCCCACTGAGCCCCTACCCCGCAGCTCCACCAGCAGAGATGTTAGAAGGACTGAATATAGACGGGAGCACTGAGGTGGGGAGATCTGCATTGATGATGCCCACTGAGCCCCGACCCCGCAGCTCCACCAGCAGAGATGTTAGAAGGACTGAATATAGATGGGAGCACTGAGAAGGGGGAGATCTGCATTGAGGTGATGCCCACTGAGCCCCTACCCCGCAGCTCCACCAGCAGATATGTTAGAAGGACTGAATATAGATGGGAGCACAGAGAATGGAGATCTGCATTGAGGTGATGCCCAGTGAGCCCCGACCCCGCAGATCCACCAGCAGAGATATAAGAAGGACTGAATATAGATGGGAGCACTGAGAAGGGGGAGATCTGCATTGATGATGCCCACTGAGCCCCGACCCCGCAGCTGCACCAGCAGAAAGGTTAGAAGGACTGAATATAGATGGGAGCACTGAGAAGGGGGGAGATCTGCATTGAGGTGATGCCCACTGAGCCCCGACCCTGCAGCTCCACCACCAGAGATGTTAGAAGGACTGAATATAGATGGGAGCACTGAGAAGGGGGGATGTTATGTGCGGTAGCTGAGGAGGACAGGAACAACAGCAGGGCAGCCGAACACCTGAGATGTTGGTAACTGATTGGTTGCAGAAACCTGAACTAACCACACAACTAGAGGTAGCCATGGAGCGTTCCTACGTTGATCCTAGACGCCTCGTCACAGCCTGAGAGCTAGCTAAATCTAAAGATAGAAACAGGAAAGCTAACTGCCCCGGAGCAGATCCCCAAAGAAAATAGGAAGCCCCCAAACATGTAATGGCGGTTAGACAAGATGAAAACACAAACGCAGGCAGAAAACAGATTGAGCAAACGCTGGGGCCACAAGCTGACTAAATAGGAAAGGACAGGAGAGATTACTTTCTGCAACCCAGAAAACCCTACAAAAATCCAACAATTCTAATTACAAAAATACTGAGATCACACGATCTCGCCACCCGCTAAATCAGATCTCAGTGTGAACAAAACCAAGCTGCAGCCGCTGAAAAAGCAAATGAAAAAACAGAGGGGACCTGGCTGTCCTCCACAAATGTGCAGAAAATGCAAATGGCAAGCACAAAAAGAAAAGTAGAAAATATCTTATCTGAAAGCAGCAGATGCAGGCAAGACACCAGCAAACTTCCAAATGAACCAGGAACCACAATTGAGACCAGAACAATTGATCACCGGCGACCATCATGGGAGGGAACCTCCCTTATATCAGTCCAGTCCGTGATCCCAGATTGCCATTCCTCTCTGGAAGGTTCAGTACTGTCTGTAACCACCAGAGGGAGCCTCTGCCCATTCACAACAGGGGGAGATCTGCATTGAGGTGATGTCCACTGAGCCCCGACCCCGCAGCTCCACCAGCAGAGATGTTAGAAGGACTGAATATACAACCCCTGGCAAAAATTATGGAATCACCGGCCTTGGAGGATGTTCATTCAGTTGTTTTATTTTGTTGAAAAAAAGCAGATCAAAGACATGGCACAAAACCGAAGTCATTTCAAATGGTAACTTTTTGACTTTAAGAAACATTAAAAGAAATCAAGAACAAATTATGTGGTAGTCAGTAATGGTGATTTTTTTTAAACCAAGCATAGGGGAAAAATTATGGAGTCACTCAATTCTGAGGGAAAAATTATGGAATCACCCTGTAAATTTTCATTCCCAAAACTAACACCTGCATCAAATTAGATCTGCTCGTTAGTCTGCATCTAAAAATGAGTGGTCTCACCTTGGACAGCTGTTGCACCAAGTGGACTGACATGAATCATGGCTCCAACACGAGAGATGTCAATTGAAACAAAGGAGAGGATTATCAAACTCTTAAAAGAGGGTAAATCATCATACAATGTTGCAAAAGATGTTGGTTGTTCACAGTCAGCTGTGTCTAAAATCTGGACCAAATACAAACAACATGGGAAGGTTGTTAAAGGCAAACATACTGGTAGACCAAGAAAGACATCAAAGCGTCAAGACCGGAAACTTAAAGCAATATGTCTCCAAAACAGGAAATGCACAACAAAACAAATGAGGAATGAATGGGTGGAAACTGGAGTCAACGTCTGTGACCAAACTATAAGAAACCGCCTAAAGGAAATGGGATTTACATACAGAAAAGCTAAATGAAAGCCATCATTAACACCTAAACAGAAAAAAACAAGGTTACAATGGGCTAAGGAAAAGCAATCGTGGACTGTGGATGACTGGATGAAAGTACAATTCAGTGATGAATCGTGAATCAGCATTGGGCAAGGTGATGATGCTGGAACTTTTGTTTGGTGCCGTTCCAATGAGCTTTATAAAGATGACTGCCTGAAGAGAAGATGCAAATTTCCACAGTCATTGATGATATGGGGCTGCATGTCAGGTAAAGGCACTGGGGAGATGGCTGTCATTACATCTTCAATACATGCACAAGTTTATGTTGATATTTTGGATACTTTTCTTATCCCATTAATTGAAAGGATGTTTGGGAATGATTAAATCATTTTTCAAGATGATAATGCATCCTGCCATAGAGCCAAAACTGTGAAAACATTCCTTGAAAAAAGACACATAAGGTCAACGTCACGGCCTGCCAATAGTCCGGATCTCAATCCAACTGAAAATCTTTGGTGGAAGTTGAAGAAAATGGTCGATGACAAGGCTCCAACCTGCAGAGCTGATCTGGCACCAGCAATCAGAGAAAGATGGAGCCAGATTGATGAAGAGTCCTGTGTGACACTCATTAAGTCCAGGCCTCAGAGACTGCAAGCTGCTGTAAAAGCCAGAGGTGGCGCAACAAAATACTAGTGATGTTTTGGAGGGTTTTTTGTTTGTTTTTTCATGATTCCATAATTTTTTCCCTCAGAATTGAGTGACTCCATAATTTTTTCCCCTATGCTTGGTTAAAAAAAATCACCATCACTGACTACCACATTATTTGTTCTTGATTTCTTTTAGTGTTTCTTAACGCCAGAAATTTGCCATCTGAAATGACTTCAGTTTTGTGCCAGGTCTGTGATCAAATTAAAACAACTGAATGAACATCCTCCAAGGCTGGTGATTGCAGAATTTTTGCCAGGGGTTGTAGATGGGAGCACAGAGAAGCGGGGAGATCTGCGTTGAGGTAATGCCCACTGAGTCCCGACCCCGCAGCTCCACCAGAAACAAGCAGATTCACCACTGTGATAGCGGCGGACACAGCACAGTGTGCAGTGGGCCTCTCCTCCAGACAAAGCAACAGGAGCTAAATAGAGAGCATGAATATCATGGAGAAGCAGCGACCACATCACAATAATTCACCCGTCGCCCGTCTGTCATCAGTCCCGCAGCCGGCGATGTTGTGAGCAGTCGTTCATTCCGGCATCTGGTGAAGATGCGCAGAGCCTCGCGCCGACCTCCGGAGTCTTCACCGGCAGCCGGGATGGACTCTGCTGTACGGCCCCAGAGCTGGGCAGGCTGCGGGTGATGGATGCACTTTATTAGAACAATATCTGTGGGCGTCTCACCCCCGGGATGGGTCTGTGTTGTGGCTTGTGCTTGCCGTAGGATGAGGGTTGTGGTTAGACGGTTCTCGGTCTCTGGGGATGATCCCAGTCCGTGACCAGCCGCTGCTGACTCCTCTGATCGTGGACAGTGACGCTGTCTTCTACTGGGGCACGGCTCTGCTTTTGGTCAGAGCCTCCACGTTAGGTGGTAGGACTCCTGACAGCCCCATAGTCTGTACCCAGCAGTGGCCCTGATGATGGGGGTGTAGTCATATAGTGGTCAGTGATGGACACCTCGCCCCATCCTCCGGCTCATCATGTACGGTGATGATGGTGACGCGGGGAGCCGTGCTCAGACATTTACAGGCTCATTAGAGAATCTGCGCTCATCGGCAAATGGGAAAGGAAGTGAATTAGTGTCTGTCTGGAGCCGGTTCCCACCGCCCACGTCTACATGTAGATTATTTATTTTGTATCAAACCCTGACACAATTGTAAAGTCATTGTACCTCCACCCTCGCCCTGTGGGGGTCCTCCACCCTCTCCCTGTGGGGGTCCTCCACCCTTGCCCTGCTGGGTCCTCCACCCTCTCCTGTGGGGGTCCTCCACCCTCTCCCTGCTGGGTCCTCCACCCTCTCCCTGTGGGGGTCCTCCACCCTCGCCCTGCGCCGTTGCTCCACTGCTGTCCTACAGTATCAGCGTGACCTTGATATCCATTGACATCCAAAGGGAAATCTCAGGAACCCCACAACAACCGCCCCATAGCGGCTCAGCACTGGCAGATGGCGTGACTCTGGGGGAGTCATACAGGATGGGGGCGCCGCGCCAGAAAATATACCGTAATAGGATATTGACTTTTTTGCAGCCTTATGAAATCTGTGTAATTTCTTCCACTTTCCAATTAGGAGATTAATGACCCTGTACATCACTTTCTGGAAGTGGGAGGACTTGTTATATAAATCACTGGATGACACCACTCCTTATATACCGCCTCCTCCCCCGGCTGCCCCCCACCTCTCTGCTTGTATACTGCCTCCTCCCTGTCTGCCCCCCACCTCTCTCATTGTATACTGCCTCCTCCCTGTCTGCCCCCCACCTCTCTCCTTGTATACCGCCTCCTCCCAGCTGCCCACACCTCTCTTCTTGTATACCACCTCCTCCCCAGCTGCCCCCACCTCTCTCCTTGTATACCGCCTCCTCCCCAGCTGCCCCCCACTCTCTCCTTGTATACCGCCTCCTCCCCAGCTGCCCCCACCTCTCTCCTTGTATACCGCCTCCTCCCCAGCTGCCCACACCTCTCTCCTTGTATACCGCCTCCTCCCCAGCTGCCCACACCTCTCAGCTTGTATACCGGCTGCCCCCCCACCTCTCTCCTTGTACCCCAGCTGCCCCCACCTCTCTCCTTGTATACCGCCTCCTCCTCCCCGGCTGCCCCCACCTCTCTCCTTGTATACCGCCTCCTCGTCCCGGCTGCCACCCCACCTCTCTCCTTGTATCCTGGCTGCCCCCCACCTCTCTCCTTGTATACCGCCTCCTCCTCCCCGGCTGCCCCCACCTCTCTCCTTGTATACCGCCTCCTCCCCGGCTGCCCCACCTCTCTCCTTGTATACCGCCTCCTCCTCCCGGCTGCCCCCCACCTCTCTCCTTGTATACCGCCTCCTCCCCGGCTGCCCCCCACCTCTCTCCTTGTATACCGCCTCCTCCCCGGCTGCCCCCCATCTCTCTCCTTGTATACCGCCTCCTCCTGCTGCCCCCCACCTCTCTCCTTGTATACCACCCTCCTCCTCCCGGCTGCCCCCCACCTCGCTCCTTGTATACCGCCTCCTCACTGTCTGCCCCCCACCTCTCTCCTTGTATACCGCCTCCTCCCCCGGCTGCCCCCCACCTCTCTCCTTGTATACCGCCTCCTCCCCGGCTGCCCCCACCTCTCTCCTTGTATACCGCCTCCTCACTGTCTGCCCCCCACCTCTCTCCTTGTATACCGCCTCCTCACTGTCTGCCCCCCACCTCTCTCCTTGTATACCACCCTCCTCCTCCCCGGCTGCCCCCCACCTCTCTCCTTGTATACCACCCTCCTCCTCCCGGCTGCCCCCACCTCTCTCCTTGTATACCGCCTCCTCCTCCCGGCTGCCCCCCACCTCTCTCCTTGTATACCGCCTCCTCCTCCCCAGCTGCCCACACCTCTCTCCTTGTATACCGCCTCCTCCCCAGCTGCCCACACCTCTCTCTTTGTATACCGCCTCCTCCCCAGCTGCCCACACCTCTCAGCTTGTATACCGGCTGCCCCCCCCACCTCTCTCCTTGTATCCCAGCTGCCCCCCACCTCTCTCCTTGTATACCGCCTCCCCGGCTGCCCCCCACCTCTCTCCTTGTATACCGCCTCCTCGTCCCCGGCTGCCACCCCACCTCTCTCCTTGTATCCTGGCTGCCCCCACACCTCTCTCCTTGTATACCGCCTCCTCCTCCCCGGCTGCCCCCACCTCTCTCCTTGTATACCGCCTCCTCCCGGCTGCCCCCACCTCTCTCCTTGTATACCGCCTCCTCCTCCCCGGCTGCCCCCACCTCTCTCCTTGTATACCGCTCCTCCTCCCCGGCTGCCCCCACCTCTCTCCTTGTATACCGCCTCCTCCCGGCTGCCCCCATCTCTCTCCTTGTATACCGCCTCCTCCCCGGCTGCCCCCATCTCTCTCCTTGTATACCGCCTCCTCACTGTCTGCCCCCCACCTCTCTCCTTGTATACCACCCTCCTCCTCCCGGCTGCCCCCCACCTCTCTCCTTGTATACCGCCTCCTCACTGTCTGCCCCCACCTCTCTATTTGTATACCGCCTCCTCCCCCGGCTGCCCCCCACCTCTCTCCTTGTATACCGCCTCATCCCCGGCTGCCCCCACCTCTCTCCTTGTATACCGCCTCCTCACTGTCTGCCCCCCACCTCTCTCCTTGTATACCACCTCCTCCTCCCCGGCTGCCCCCCACCTCTCTCCTTGTATACCGCCTACTCACTGTCTGCCCCCCACCTCTCTCCTTGTATACCACCCTCCTCCTCCCCGGCTGCCCCCCACCTCTCTCCTTGTATACCGCCCTCCTCACTGTCTGCCCCCCACCTCTCTCCTTGTATACCACCCTCCTCCCTACCCCGGCTGCCCCCACCTCTCTCCTTGTATACCGCCTCCTCCTCCCCGGCTGCCCCCCCACCTCTCTCCTTGTTACCGCCTCCTCCTCCCCGGCTGCCCCCCACCTCTCTCCTTGTATACCGCCTCCTCCCCGCCACGCTGTTTTTTCGGCTGTGCTCCTGTGCTCAGTCTCTCCTGCCGTCTGTTCCCAGCGTTGCGCTCGTCCTCGTTTCCGGCTGCAGATTGTGATCAGATGAATGAGGCTGATTCCTGCAGTGACAGCAGACGGGGCGAACGGAGCAGAAATATCCCAAATATCTCCGCTCATTACAGGAACAGCGCTGTAAAGACTGGAGACTGTGATCGTCAGGGTGTTACTGACATTACTGGTGTCTGACATGGTGACAGCGGTGAGGATGGCATCGGGCTTGTGTGTATGATGCTGGAGGGGATGGCATCGGGTGTGTGTATGTGATGCTGGAGGGGATGGCATCGGGCGTGTGTATGTGATGCTGGAGGGGATGGCATCGGGCGTGTGTATGATGCTGGAGGGGATGGCATCGGGCGTGTGTATGATGCTGGAGTGAATGGCATCGGGCTCGTGTGTATGATGCTGGAGTGAATGGCATCGGGCGCGTGTGTATGATGCTGGAGGGGATGGCATTGGGCTCGTGTGTATGATGCTGGAGGGGTGGCATTGGGCGCGGGTGTATGATGCTGGAGGGGATGGCATCGGACGCGTGTGTATGATGGAGGGGATGGCATCGGGCGCGTGTGTATGATGCTGGAGGGGGTGGCATCGGGCGCGTGTGTATGATGCTGGAGGGGGTGGCATTGGGCTCGTGTGTATGATGCTGGAGGGGTGGCATTGGGCGCGGGTGTATGATGCTGGAGGGGATGGCATCGGACGCGTGTGTATGATGGAGGGGATGGCATCGGGCGCGTGTGTATGATGCTGGAGGGGGTGGCATCGGGCGCGTGTGTATGATGCTGGAGGGGGTGGCATTGGGCGCGGGTGTATGATGCTGGACGGGATGGCATTGGACGCGGGTGTATGATGCTGGAGGGGATGGCATCGGGCGCGTGTGTATGATGCTGGAGGGGATGGCATCGGGCTCGTGTGTATGATGCTGGAGGGGATGGCATCGGGCTCGTGTGTATGAAGCTGGAGAGGATGGCATCGGGCGCGTGTGTATGATGCTGGAGGGGATGGCATCGGGCGCGGGTGTATGATGCTGGGGGAGGATTACATCGGGCGTGTGTATGATGGAGGGGATGGCATTGGGCGCGGGTGTATGATGCTGGCGGGGATGGCATCGGGCGTGTGTGTGATGCTGGAGGGGATGGCATCGGGTGTGTGTATGATGCTGGAGGGGATGGCATCGGGCGCGTGTGTATGATGGAGGGGATGGCATCGGGCGCGGGTGTATGATGCTGGAGGGGATGGCATCGGGCGTGTGTATGTGATGCTGGAGGGGATGGCATCGGGCGTGTGTATGTGATGCTGGAGGGGATGGCATCGGGCGTGTGTATGTGATGCTGGAGGGGATGGCATCGGGCGTGTATGATGCTGGAGGGGATGGCATCGGGCGCGGGTGTATGATGCTGGAGGAGGATGGCATCGGGCGTGTGTATGATGGAGGGGATGGCATTGGGCGCGGGTGTATGATGCTGGCGGGGATGGCATCGGGTGTGTGTATGATGCTGGAGGGGATGGCATTGGGCGCGGGTGTATGATGCTGGCGGGGATGGCATCGGGTGTGTGTGTGATGCTGGAGGGGATGGCATCGGGTGTGTGTATGATGGAGGGGATGGCATCGGGCGCGGGTGTATGATGTTGGAGGGGATGGCATCGGGCGTGTGTATGTGATGCTGGAGGGGATGGCATCGGGCGTGTATGATGCTGGAGGGGATGGCATCGGGCTCGTGTGTATGAAGCTGGAGGGGGTGGCATCGGGCGCGGGTGTATGATGGGGGATGGCATCGGGCGCGTGTGTGATGCTGGAGGGGATGGCATCGGGTGTGTGTATGATGCTGGAGGGGGTGGCATCGGGCGCGGGTGTATGATGGAGGGGATGGCATCGGGCGCGGTGTGTAGGTGGCATGGGGGATGATGGAGGGGATGGCATCGGGCGCATGCTGGAGGGGATGGCATCGGGCGCGGGTGTATGATGGAGGGGATGGCATCGGGCGCGGGTGTATGATGGAGGGGATGGCATCGGGCGCGGGTGTATGATGCTGGAGGGGATGGCATCGGGCGCGGGTGTATGATGCTGGGGGAGGATGGCATCGGGCGTGTGTATGATGGAGGGGATGGCATCGGGCGCGGGTGTATGATGGAGGGATGGCATCGGGCGCGGGTGTATGATGGAGGGGATGGCATCGGGCGCGGGTGTATGATGGAGGGGATGGCATCGGGCGCGGGTGTATGATGGAGGGGATGGCATCGGGCGTGGGCGTGGGTGTATGATGCTGGAGGGGATGGCATCGGGCGCGGGTGTATGATGCTGGAGGGGATGGCATCTGGCGTGTGTGTGATGCTGGAGAGGGGATGGCATCGGGCGTGTGTGATGCTGGAGAGGGGATGGCATCGGGCGTGTGTATGATGCTGGAGGGGATGGCATCGGGCGCGGGTGTATGATGCTGGGGAGGATGGCATCGGGCGTGTGTATGATGGAGGGGATGGCATCAGGTGTGGGATACTGTTGGTGTATGTACACTCATTTCCCTTTACCACGGGGTCTTAACGCCCGCCTTCTCGCCCTTCACCCGTCTCGCCCTCCCGTTTCCAGCATTCCCAGGAGGCTTGTGCAGTGCTGCAGGTTCTCGTTTGATGTCCTTTCTCCACAGGACACGGCATCACATGTGAGTACATGGCTCATAAAGAAGGCGTCCTGAAAGAGGAGATGGTTCTGGCCAGCGAATCGAGCGCTAAGACTGTGGTGAAGGTGGTGGTCCAGGCGCGTGTGCTGGGTGAGTGCTCCGTGGTCACTAGTGTAATAGCCTCCGGTAGAGGCCCTGACGAGCCCGTGATGAATCATGTGATTACCACCTGTACATTGCCGGCCCCTCCGGGTCCATGTTTTGTGACTCCGCTCGCCGTACAGTGACCCTGACGTGTCACCGTCACCGCCGCTATAGCGAGTGTATAGTATGTGAGCGAGGGACGATGGGAGAGATCCACAGTATGTGAGCGAGGGACGATGGGAGAGATCCACAGTATGTGAGCGAGGGACGATGGGAGAGATCCACAGTATGTGAGCGAGGGACGATGGGAGGGATCCACAGTATGTGAGCGAGGAACAATGGGAGGGATCCACAGTATGTGAGCGAGGGACGATGGGAGGGATCCACAGTATGTGAGCGAGGAACAATGGGAGGGATCCACAGTATGTGAGCGAGAAACAATGGGAGGGATCCACAGTATGTGAGCGAGGGACGATGGGAGGGATCCACAGTATGTGAGCGAGGGACGATGGGAGGGATCCACAGTATGTGAGCGAGGGACGATGGGAGGGATCCACAGTATGTGAGCGAGGGACGATGGGAGGGATCCACAGTATGTGAGTGAGTGACGATGGGAGGGATCCACAGTATGTGAGCGAGGTACAATGAGAGGGATCCATAGTATGTGAGCGAGGGACGATGGGAGAGATCCACAGTATGTGAGCGAGGGACGATGGAAGGCATCCACTGTATGTGAGCGAGGGACGATGGGAGGGATCCACTGTATGTGAGCCGGGACGATGGGAGGGGTCACCCTTTTTTTTTACGTATATGTACTGTGATGCTAGTCATTTTTCACTGCTGTGAGTCAGGATAGTCAAGAAGTGCAAGGAGGGTACGTTCTAAACAGAAGGAAGAGACAAAAGCATAGTCCAGTAAGGTTCTGAGGTCAGAATACCAGGAGGATAGCGGATCAGAGCAGAAGGTGTTAACCAGACGGATGGTCAGAACTAGGTCCACGGTCAGGCAACAAACAATCAACATACAGAACTCAAGGTACAGAGGAAAAAAACACGCTAGCTGAATGTACGTCTGGCAGAAACAGCTCAGTTAAAGAGCATGGCAATCACGTGGGATAATGAACACTTGGAGACAGCCAGCGCCTCCTCAGTCTCAGATTGGATAGTTGAGCTGTCAATCAACGCACTGACAGCTTCAGCCCACCCCTTTACCGGATTGGACGTCTGAGCTGTCAGTAACTGCATCCCAAACACACTGAGGGGTGGAACTGTGACATGTAAAGTGTAGTTGTGAGATCTGGGATATTATTTATGAGACAGAATGCAGAACCTGTCTGGGTCATATTAAGCCGATACTTTAGTGGTCTGACCGAAGAAAGTGGTGGTCCTCCTACCACACAATACATGCTGGTTCTTGTAGTTCTACATCAGCCAGAGTGTACTGATGTGACGCTATTTCGTTAGGTACCCATACATTATACGTGAATGACTAACTTTCATGACCCTTGCGATACAAATGGACGCTCTTCTCAACCGAACGTTCTTGTGTTTTCCTTTCTCCCCCCCCCTTGTCCTCCCCGTCCATTCCTTCCTTGCTCTGCTCGCCCCGTCCATTCCTTCCTTGCTCTGCTCGCCCCGTCCATTCCTTCCTTGCTCTGCTCGCCCCGTCCATTCCTTCCTTGCTCTGCTCGCCCGTCCATTCCTTCCTTGCTCTGCTCGCCCCGTCCATTCCTTCCTTGCTCTGCTCGCCCCGTCCATTCCTTCCTTGCTCTGCTCGCCCCGTCCATTCCTTCCTTGCTCTGCTCGCCCCGTCCATTCCTTCCTTGCTCTGCTCGCCCCGTCCATTCCTTCCTTGCTCTGCTCGCCCCGTCCATTCCTTCCTTGCTCTGCTCGCCCCGTCCATTCCTTCCTTGCTCTGCTCGCCCCTTCCATTCCTTCCTTGCTCTGCTCGCCCCGTCCATTCCTTCCTTGCTCTGCTCGCCCCGTCCATTCCTTCCTTGCTCTGCTCGCCCCGTCCATTCCTTCCTTGCTCTGCTCGCCCCGTCCATTCCTTCCTTGCTCTGCTCGCCCCGTCCATTCCTTCCTTGCTCTGCTCGCCCCGTCCATTCCTTCCTTGCTCTGCTCGCCCCGTCCATTCCTTCCTTGCTCTGCTCGCCCCGTCCATTCCTTCCTTGCTCTGCTCGCCCCGTCCATTCCTTCCTTGCTCTGCTCGCCCCGTCCATTCCTTCCTTGCTCTGCTCGCCCCGTCCATTCCTTCCTTGCTCTGCTCGCCCCGTCCATTCCTTCCTTGCTCTGCTCGCCCCGTCCATTCCTTCCTTGCTCTGCTCGCCCCGTCCATTCCTTCCTTGCTCTGCTCGCCCCGTCCATTCCTTCCTTGCTCTGCTCGCCCCGTCCATTCCTTCCTTGCTCTGCTCGCCCCGTCCCTTCCTTGCTCTGCTCGCCCTCCATTCCTTCTCTGCTTCGCCCGTCCATTCCTTCCTTCCTTGCTCTGCTCGCCCCGTCCATTCCTTTTCCTTGCTCTGCTCGCCCTGTCCCTTCCTTCCTTCCTTGCTCTGCTCGCCCCGTCCATTCCTTCCTTCCTTGCTTGCTGCCCCCTTCCATTCCTTCCTTCCTTGCTCTGCTCGCCCCTCTCTTCCTTCCTTCCTTGCTCTGCTCGCCCCGTCCATTCCTTCCTTCTTGCTCTGCTCGCCCCGTCCATTCCTTCCTTCCTTGCTCTGCTCGCCCCTGTCCATTCCTTCCTTCCTTGCTCTGCTCGCCCCTTTCCATTCCTTCCTTCCTTGTCTGCTTCGCCCCTTCCATTCCTTCCTTCCTTGCTCTGCTCGCCCCTTCCATTCCTTCCTTCCTTCCTTGCTCTGCTCGCCCCGTCCATTCCTTCCTTCCTTCCTTGCCTCTCGCCCTGTCCATTCCTTCCTTCCTTGCTCTTCTCGCTCTGTCCAATTCTTCCTTCCTTGCTCTTCTCGCTCTGTCCAATCTTCCTTCCTTGCTCTTCTCGCTCTGTCCAATCCTTCCTTCCTTGCTCTTCTCGCTCTGTCCAATTCCTTCCTTCCTTGCTCTTCTCGCTCTGTCCAATCCTTCCTTCCTTGCTCTGCTCGCCCCTGTCCATTCCTTCCTTCCTTGCTCTGCTCGCCCCTTCCATTCCTTCCTTCCTTCCTCTTGCTCTGCTCGCCTCCATCTCCTTCCTTCCTTGCTCTTCTCGCTCTGTCCAATCCTTCCTTCCTTGCTCTTCTCGCTCTGTCCAATCCTTCCTTCCTTGCTCTTCTCACTCTGTCCAATCCTTCCTTCCTTGCTCTGCTCGCCCCTTCCATTCCTTCCTTCCTTGCTCTGTTCGCCCCTTCCATTCCTTCCTTCCTTCCTTGCTCTGCTCGCCCCGTCCATTCCTCTTCCTTCCTTGCTCTGCTCGCCCCGTCCATTCCTTCCTTCCTTCCTTGCTCTTCTCGCTCTGTCCAATTCTTCCTTCCTTGCTCTTCTCGCTCTGTCCAATCCTTCCTTCTTGCTCTCTCACTCTGTCCAATCCTTCCTTCCTTGCTCTGCTCGCCCCTTCCATTCCTTCCTTCCTTGCTCTGTTCGCCCCTTCCATTCCTTCCTTCCTTCCTTGCTCTGCTCGCCCCGTCCATTCCTTCCTTCCTTGCTCTGCTCGCCCCGTCCATTCCTTCCTTGCTCTGCTCGTCCATTCCTTCCTTCCTTGCTTTGCTCGCCCCGTCCATTCCTTCCTTTCTTGCTTTGCTCGCCCCGTCCATTCCTTCCTTCCTTGCTCTGCCTGCCCCGTCCATTCCTTCCTTCCTTGCTCTGCCTGCCCCGTCCATTCATTCCTTCCTTGCTCTGCCTGCCCCGTCCATTCCTTCCTTCCTTGCTCTGCTCGCCCCGTCCATTCCTTCCTTCCTTGCTCTGCTCGCCCCGTCCATTCCTTCCTTCCTTGCTCTGCTCGCTCCGTCCATTCCTTCCTTCCTTGCTCTGCTCGCCCTTTCCTTCCTTGCTCTGCTTGCCCTGTCCATTCCTTCCTTCCTTGCTTTGCTTGCCCTGTCCATTCCTTCCTTCCTTGCTTTGCTTGCCCCGTCCATTCCTTCCTTCCTTGCTTTGCTTGCCCCGTCCATTCCTTCCTTCCTTGCTTTGCTTGCCCCGTCCATTCCTTCCTTCCTTGCTCTGCTTGCCCCGTCCATTCCTTCCTTCCTTGCTTTGCTTGCCCCGTCCATTCCTTCCTTCCTTGCTTTGCTTACCCCGTCCATTCCTTCCTTGCTCTGCTTGCCCCGTTCCCTCCTTCCTTCCTTGCTCTGCTTGCCCCGTCCCTTCCTTCCTTCCTTGCTCTGCTCGCCCCGTCCATTCCTTCCTTGTCTTGCTCACCTGTCTCTTCTTCTTCTCGTTGCAGACCGCCATCACGGTACTCCGATGCTCCTGGAGGGAGTGCGATGTATCGGGGCCGAGCCGGAGTACGACTCTGAGCAGAGTGACTGGCATGGCTTTGACTGATGTCTCCGGTGGAGGACGGCTAGTCGCCCTCTCTGTGCCATGCTACTTCTCACACCTTTAGCCATGAAGATTGTAGGGATTAGATGGATCCGATTAATCCGGATGGTGGTTCTAAGCCTCGGTGCGAAGGAGGGTCTGTGCGCCCCGGCTGAGATTGTCAGCGTCTGGGGGGTGCGACCATGATAGACCCTGCGGCCCTGTTCCCGCACGTCTCTGCTGTGTGAGCCTGTCCCTTCCCTTATACCGCGCTCCCTTCGCTTGCCCTCTGTCCGTGTCGCTTCCAGTGCTCCCGCAGGTATGGTGACGCGAGAGCCATTGTCTGCTGATCCAGAATGTACAAGAAATGAGAATCCACAATAAAATTATTTATTTTTGTGAATTTCACCTGTCGTTAGCAGGGAGGCAGGACGTCGTTGGGCAGGGGACATGTCGCAAGGGTTCCTGCAGCCCGGCACAGCAGAGACCATCTGTATTCAACCCTTGTGCCATATGTACATGTCTATTTTTTTCAGTTGTAGGGATGGTAGTGGGGTCCGCAGACGGGCCAGACCCGCCAGAGCTTAGCAGAAATTCCCGTACAGTGCAGGGTGTGTAGTTAGTTTTCATCTTCCTGGACCCAACGAGATCTGTTCCCGGAGCCGACGGTATTCGTGTCATTGGGGCTATAGAAGGAAGCTACCCCCTATGTGGTTTGTGTCAAGGTCCATATTGGGGAAGGAGGCTGCAGAGGTAACGGATGATTTAGCAGTCGGGTCCCAATAGGGACAGCTCCTCTATGTACATGTCAGGATCAAGATGGAAGAATCTTCTGCAGTGGGAGTGATAGTATCGTCCTCACCATTGTTCTGTGGCCTCAGTTGTCCTTCGTCTTCCTCATTACCATCCGCGCCTGGAAACAACCTAATTGTGGACCCGTCAGTGATCCGGAGACGTGCGGATTATTCCCCCCCCACTTGCTGGAGGATTGACATTGTGGACTCTTTACTGACGTAAAAAACGGGAAGGAATCCACCGGAGTGGCTGAAGGGTTAATCCTACGGGGTCCGGGCGACCCAGGCCTCCAGGGGGAGGTAAGTATTCCGGTAATGTCCGTTACACCAGTACAATGAGACTAATCCTGTATGTAGAGAGGCTCCCATGTCTGCAGGCTCGGCACAACGAGGGCAGCACAGCGATGGCCGGTCTCCCTGCACCAGGGGTCCCGGATTCTCCGATACCAAACTAGTCTGAATTCTG
Organism: Oophaga sylvatica; assembly: GCA_033576555.1. Classification (NCBI taxonomy): domain Eukaryota; kingdom Metazoa; phylum Chordata; class Amphibia; order Anura; family Dendrobatidae; genus Oophaga; species Oophaga sylvatica. The sequence continues at coordinate 19,612 of JARQOD010003869.1, read as the reverse complement.
GAGACCCCCTGAGCCTCCACTCTGGCTCCTGTGCGTGGGGGACGGCGCGGCTCATGGGCCTCAGAAAGTAGATCTGTGTCCCACATCACTGTAGCTAAAACACGTGGAGTAGCCGAGCGCCAGCCTCATGTCCTCCACTGTGGCGAGCGCCAGCCTGATGTCCTCCACTATGGTGAGCGCCAGCCTGATGTCCTCCACTGTGGCGAGCTCCAGCCTGATGTCCTCCACTGTGGCGAGCTCCAGCCTGATGTCCTCCACTGTGGCAGCTCCAGCTGATGTCCTCCACTGTGGCGAGCGCCAGCCTGATGTCCTCCACTGTGGCGAGCGCCAGCCTGATGTCCTCCACTGTGGCGAGCGCCAGCCTGATGTCCTCCACTGTGGCGAGCGCCAGCCTGATGTCCTCCACTGTGGCGAGCGCCAGCCTGATGTCCTCCACTGTGGCGAGCGCCAGCCTGATGTCCTCCACTGTGGCGAGCGCCAGCCTGATGTCCTCCACTGCGGCGAGCGCCAGCCTGATGTCCTCCACTGTGGCGAGCGCCAGCCTGATGTCCTCCACTGTGGCGAGCTCCAGCCTGATGTCCTCCACTGTGGCGAGCGCCAGCCTGATGTCCTCCACTGTGGCGAGCGCCAGCCTGATGTCCTCCACTGTGGCGAGCGCCAGCCTGATGTCCTCCACTGTGGCGGTCTGTCCCTTATCACCTCTTCATAGCCTTAGACTGTCTGGGGCAGGAGGACCGTGACCAGTCTATCAGTCTGATGCAGCCAGACCACCCGTATGTACTGGGAGGTTTTGGGACTTTTTCTGCATTCAGTGTGAACCAAACAGGAGATTGCAGCTCTGGAAGTAACCAAGTTATAAGGAGTTATACAAGGTCAGGAGAAACTTTGTGTGCTGTGCAGAAAGCAGAGCTGCTTCAGGCAGTTGATGGTGGCCCCAGATTCTTGCTGCTTTCCTGCCAGTCTTCACATTTATTTCCTGGTCTGATGACTGATAAATATTGGTGAAATATACAGGTGCTTCTCACACGATTAGAATGTCATCAAAAAGTGAATTTTTTTAGTTCTTCAATACAAAAAGTGAAACTCATATTCTATAGAGTCATTACACACAGAGTGATCTATGTCAAGTATTCCTGTTAATGTTGATGATTATGGCTTACAGCCAATGAAAACCCAAAAGTCATTATCTCAGTAAATAAGAATAATTAACAAAAAAACACCTGCAAAGGCTCCTAAGTGTTTATAAAAGTCCCTTAGTCTGTTTCAGTAGCTCCACAATCATGGGGAAGACTGCAGATCTGACAGATGTCCAGAAGGAGTCACTGACACTCCACAAGAAGGGGAAGCCACAAAAGGTCATTGCTAAAGCCGGCTGTTCACACAGTGCTGTATCCAAGCAGATTAATGGAAAGTGAAGTGGAAGGAAAAAGTGTGGTAGAAAAGGTGCACAAGCAACCAGGATAACAAAGATAGAAGGAAAAAAGAACCGGACTGTTGCTCAGTGGTCCTAGGTGTTGTGTTCAGATGAAAGTAAATTTTACATTTCATATGGAAATCGCGGTCCCAGAGTCTGGAGGAAGAGTGGAGGCCACAATCCAAGCTGCTGGAGGTCTAGTGTGAAGTCTCCACCATCAGTGATGGTTTGGGGAGCCATGTCATCTGCTGGTGTAGGTCCACTGTGTTTTATCAAGACCAAACTCAGCGCAGCCGTCTACCAGGACATTTTAGAGCTCCTCATGCTTCCCTCTGCCGACAAGCTTTTTGGAGATGGAAATGTCATTCTCCAGCAGGACTTGGCCACTGTCCACACTGAAAAAGTACCAATACCTGGTGTAAAAACAACAGTATCACTGGGCTTGATTGGTAGCAAACTCGTCTGACGTTAACCCCATAGAGAATCTATGGAGTATTGTCAAGAGGAAGATGAGAGACACCAGACCCCACAATGCAGACGAGCTGAAGGCTGCTATCAAAGCAACCTGGGCTTCCATAACCCCTCAGCAGTGCCACAGGCTGATCGCCTCCATGCCACGCCGCATTGATGCAGTAACTGGTGCCAAAGGAGCCCGACAAAGTATTGAGTGCATTTACTGATCATACATTTCAGTAGGAAAACATTTTGGATTTTATAATTATTTTTCAAGCTGGTGTTATAATTTACTGAGATAATAATTTTGGGTTTTCATTGGCTGTAAGTAGGGTTGAGCATTCCGATACCAAAACCGCATTCCGATACCAAAACCCCATTCCGATACCTGAAATCCAATGTAAATCTATGGGAACAAAATATCGGAAGTTAAAACTTCCGATATTTTGTTCCCATAGACTTACATTGGATTTCAGGTATCGGAATGGGGTTTTGGTATCGGAATGCTCAACCCTAGCTGTAAGCCATAATCATCAACATTAACAGAAATAAACGCGTGAAATAGATCACTCTGTGTGTAATGACTCTATAGAATATGAGATTCACTTTTTGTATTGAACAACGGAAATAAATTAACTTTTTGATGAGATTCTAATTTAGTGAGAATCCCCTGTACATACTGGGGAGAGAGATCCCGGAGCAGCGAGAGACAAGGGGTAAGGTATTGCTGCGTGTGGAGGCATATCCTGATCAGGACATGGTTAAATGACGGTGGCACTGTTATCAGAATGCACAGTGACTGTGGTCGGACTCTGTGGAGTGCTGTTATCGCAACACACAGTGACTGATTGATCCGGAAGCTTCTGTCAAGGGAGGAGGCCTACTCCATGATGGAAAAGAAATGTTTGGCAAGTATGTGGGCTCTGCAGCCATACTTGTAAGGACATTAGATTACCGTGAAAATGGGCCACAACCCCCTCAGCTGGTTACACACAGTATCTGGAACGAATGAGAGGTTGCTACTCTGGAGCCTTGCACTCCAGCAGTACCACTTTGCCATTTTCCACAAGAAGGGTCGCATGGTAACGCCGACGGGTTATCCCGACAAAGGGATGTTGCGGATGACCACATGGGAGAACATTGGAAAGTGCTGTCCACTAGCACCCTCTAAAGGTGGGTGCTGTGAAGGATGGGGGGGTTAATGGCAGCTTACTATCCTCCTGAACAATGTGTAAGTGTACCAGGACACCTGACTTAGCAGGGGGGCCTAGCCTTCTCAGCATCACAGAAGAAATTCGCACCCCCCACCAGCTAGCAGTCTCCAAGCTTCTATAGGAAAGCCACCTGCTGATACCATGTGGTCTAAGTGCTTTGTTGAGTCAGCTATGATTTCATAAAGAAAATATGGATTTATCGTACGTCATAGCCACACAGCGATTACATTTTGAGCTCTCTGGAACAGACTCAATGCCTTCTGGTGTCTTGATCCGTTCCAGCACCCCAGAGTGGGGAGATGCATAGAAAGGCTAGTAGGGGGCAAGTATCAACGCTGTGCTTGGTCTCCAAGGGTAATGGGGACTCGGCCAGACTGACCAGAACAGCCTTACTATGACCTTACAAGCTTTCATTTTTGGTAGCTTTAGCTACAAAACTCCAGAGTTAGGGGCATAAGGACCCTCCAGGGGCTGGAAAAGGGTGTGACCAACCTAGAGTATAAATGCTTGTGTAAGGCCATGTAGTCTCTGTTATGCTTGCTGTTCACTTTGAGAGTGGGGGCCACATTAAGTAATTTGCTGTTAAGGCACTAGAAATCGTCTGGCAGCCCTTGCCCCCTGCGGCCGAGCGCACACATGGCTGAACATCAAATTGGTAATTGACATCATCCATCTGCTTATATCTGTTGTACTTCACCCATATTTGCATAGCTGACCATTGTATATGTGCAGGCTGGGCCATTTATATGGATACACCTAAATAAAATGGGAATGGTTGGTGATACCAACTTCCTGTTTGTGGCACATTAATATATGGGAGGGGGAAAACTTATGTGTCACAAACAGGAAATTGATATCACCAACCATTCCCATTTTATTTAGGTGTATCCATATACATAGCCCACCCAGGTGTATCCATATATATGGACCACCCTGTTTAACCATTGTGTATATAGTGTATTGTCTACTGTGCCATTAAGGCAGTTAAATATATAATTTAATCTTGGGCTGCTCTTTTATCTTGATCCACGAATCCATACAACCATAATCTCGGCTTAACTTTCCATGCTACCAGGGCTGGTTTCTGGCCCGATATAATCCTGTTAATGGACTGGGCTTATATCTAACTGGTGCCAGTGAAATGGGCCTGTGGGCGAGTGTGGCGCCACATCCTCTCACTCCCTGTGCCTTCCTGTTCCCGTGTGAACAGGGAACGTCTTTGTAAAACTACCAAGCTGACCTTGTTTGTCCCCAGGGGGTGTGGAACGTCACATTGATGCAAGTGGGGAGACCGCACTACGTGTTGTCATGCAGGGTAGTGAGATGCGGGTTCATCAGATTAAATAATAGCAAAAGTTGCGAAGTTCTTTAGTTGGGTCATTCACCCTGTGAAGAATCAGGTGTCAGTTATGGCCCTCATGTAAAGAAGGAGGCGGCAAATGTACCTGCTGGTTTTAGTCCGTGCTCAGTGAGTAAAATGGGTCATAACAGACATTGTACCAAAGGAGAAAGAAGTTTGATGAAGATGTGAAAACATATAGAGAAATGCTTAAAATGGCTACTGAGCTAAAAAGATTTCCAATGCTTTAAAATGGCAACCAAAACCTGAAACGCATGGTAGGAAAATAAATTCTGCCATCCGCATAGATAAGTCACAAGATGGCAAAGAAGCGTCCAGTGATCGGCTCCAGGGAGGTCAGAGAAGATCTTCAGTTACATGTGAGGTCTGCAGCCATCAGACGACGCCTGCGTGAAGGCAAATGATCTGCAAGAAATCCTTGTAAAGAATCATTGCTGAAAAAAGTATTGCCAAAGAACACACTGATCGGCCTAAAGAGAAGTGGTGGACCGTTCTATGGACAGACGAGCGCAGGATTGTTCTTGCTGGGAGTAGGGGCCGCAGATGTGGTGACATGACCCATTCATGGATTCAGGTCTCAGTCCTCTGTGAAGACTGAATCATGGAGGTGCGAGCAGAATGGTTTGGGGATGTCCTCATACTATGGAGTTGGCGCCATTTATCACTGACCAGGCGCCATGGACCAAGTGTGAATATATCACCGTACTGGGAGACGTCATGTTGTCTTATGCTGAAGAAGAAATGCCCTTGAAATGGGGACAAAGACCCCAAGCATTGCAGCATGGGGGCGACATCCTGGATCCAGACCACCAAGACTGGTGTGATGAAGAAGCCGCCCAATCCCCAGTCCGAGGGACAACTTGTGGAGCGACATCAAAAATGCAAAAGACGTGGGCTGGATATCTGTCCGCAGGGGCCGGTGTCAAGGGACTCCATGACTCCAGAAATAAAGGTCAGACAACAAACACTAGATCAGTGATTAACAGAAAAGCCAAGTCTGGAAAGAAATCTCAGTTTATCCTGTAAAGACCCCGATCTGTAAGTGACGATGCGGATGCGGCCATTACCGAGCTGACTGTAAGTGACGATGCAGACGCGGCCATTACCCGAGCGGACGACTGTAAGTGACGATGGAGATGCGGCCATTACCCGAGCAGACGACTGTAAGTGACGATGGAGATGCGGCCATTACCCGAGCAGACGACTGTAAGTGACGATGGAGATGCGGCCATTACCCGAGCAGTCTGTAAGTGACGATGCGGACGCAGCCATTACCTGAGCAGACGACTGTAAGTGACGATGGAGATGCGGCCATTACCTGAGCAGACGACTGTAAGTGACGATGGAGATGCGGCCATACCGAGCGACTGTGACGATGCGACGCGGCCATACTGAGCAGACGACTGTAAGTGACGATGGAGATGCGGCCATTACCCGAGCAGACTGTAAGTGACGATGCGGACGCGGCATTACCTGAGCAGACGACTGTAAGTGACGATGCAGACGCGGCCATTACCGAGCGGACGACTAAGTAACGACGGAGACGCGGCCATTACCGAGCTGACTGTAAGTGATGATGCGGACGCAGCCATTACCTGAGCAGACGACTGTAAGTGACGATGCAGACGCGGCCATTACCGAGCGGACGACTAAGTAATGACGGAGACGCAGCAATTACCCGAGCAGACTGTAAGTGACGATGCAGACGCGGCCATTACCCGATCAGGCGACTGTAAGTGACGATGGAGATGCGGCCATTACCTGAGCAGACGACTGTAAGTGACGATGGAGATGCGGCCATTACCTGAGCAGACGACTGTAAGTGACGATGGAGATGCGGCCATTACCCGAGCAGACTGTAAGTGACGATGGAGATGCGGCCATTACCTGAGCAGACGACTGTAAGTGACGATGGAGATGCGGCCATTACCCGAGCAGACTGTAAGTGACGATGCGGACGCAGCCATTACCTGAGCAGACGACTGTAAGTGACGATGCAGACGCAGCCATTACCTGAGCAGACGACTGTAAGTGACGATGGAGATGCGGCCATTACCTGAGCGGACGACTGTAAGTGACGACGGAGACGCAGCCAGTACCCGAGCAGACGACTGTGACGATGGAGATGCGGCCATTACCTGAGCGGACGACTAAGCAACGATGCAGACGCGGCCATTACCCGAGCGGACGACTGTAGGTGACGATGCAGACGCGGCCATTACCGAGCGGACGACTAAGTAACGACGGAGACGCAGCCAGTACCCGAGCAGACGACTGTAAGTGACGATGGAGATGCGGCCATTACCCGAGCAGACGACTGTAAGTGACGATGGAGAATGCGGCCATTACCCGAGCAGACGACTAAGTGACGATGGAGATGCGGCCATTACCCGAGCAGTCTGTAAGTGACAATGCGGACGCAGCCATTACCTGAGCAGACGACTGTAAGTGACGATGCAGACGCGGCCATTACCCGAGCGGACGACTGTAGGTGACGATGCAGACGCGGCCATTACCGAGCGGACAACTACGTAACGACGGAGACGCAGCCAGTACCCGAGCAGACGACTGTAAGTGACGATGGAGATGCGGCCATTACCCGAGCAGACTGTAAGTGACGGTGCAGACGCAGCCATTACCTGAGCAGACGACTGTAAGTGACGATGCAGACGCGGCCATTACCGAGCGGACGACTAAGTAACGATGGAGACGCAGCCATTACCCGAGCAGACGACTGTAAGTGACGATGGAGATGCGGCCAGTACCTGAGCAGACTGTAAGTGACGATGCAGACGCGGCCATTACCTGAGCGGACGACTAAGCAACGATGCAGACGCGGCCATTACCCGAGCGGACGACTGTAGGTGACGATGCAGACGCAGCCAGTACCCGAGCAGACTGTAAGTGACAGTGCAGACACGGCCATTACCCGAGTGGACGACTAGATGACGATGCGGACGCAGCCATTACCGAGCGGACGACTAAGTGACGATGCAGACATGGCCATTACCTGAGCGGACGACTAAGCAACAATGCAGACGCGGCCATTACCGAGCTGACGACTGTAAATGACGATGCAGACTCGGCCATTACCCGACGCGGACGACTAGATGATGATGCGGACGCAGCCATTACCGAGCGAACGACTAAGTGACGATGGAGACATGGCCATTACCTGAGCGGACGACTAAGCAACAATGCAGACGCGGCCATTACCGAGCTGACGACTGTAAATGACGATGCAGACTCGGCCATTACCCGAGCGGACGACTAGATGATGATGCGGACGCAGCCATTACCGAGCGAACGACTAAGTGACGATGCAGACATGGCCATTACCTGAGCGGACGACTAAGCAACAATGCAGACGCGGCCATTAACCGAGCGGACGACTGTAAGTGACAGTGCAGACACGGCCATTACCCGAGCTGACGACTGTAAGTGACGGTGCAGACGCGGCCATTACCGAGCTGACGACTGTAAATGACGATGCAGACTCGGCCATTACCCGAGCGGACGACTAGATGACGATGCGGACGCAGCCATTACCGAGTCGGACGACTAAGTGACGATGGAGACGCGGCCATTACCCGAGCAGACGACTGTAAGTGACGATGCAGACGCGGCCATTACCCGAGCAGACGACTGTAAGTGACTATGCAGACGCAGCCATTACCCGAGCGGACGACTAGATGACAATGCGGACGCAGCCATTACCGAGCGGACGACTAAGTAACGACGGAGACGCAGCCAGTACCCCAGCAGACGACTGTAAGTGACGATGGAGATGCGGCCATTACCTGAGCGGACGACTAAGCAACGATGCAGACGCGGCCATTACCCGAGCGGACGACTGTAAGTGACAGTGCAGACACGGCAATTACCCGAGCTGACAACTGTAAGTGACTGTGCAGACGCGGCCATTACCGAGCTGACGACTGTAAATGACGATGCAGACTCGGCCATTACCCGAGCGGACGATTAGATGACGATGCGGACGCAGCCATTACCGAGCGGACGACTAAGTGACGATGGAGACTCGGCCATTACCCGAGCAGACGACTGTAAGTGACGATGCAGACGCGGCCATTACCCGAGCAGACGACTGTAAGTGACGATGCAGACGCAGCCATTACCCGAGCGGACGACTAGATGACAATGCGGACGCAGCCATTACCGAGCGGACGACTAAGTAACGACGGAGACGCAGCCAGTACCTCAGCAGACGACTGTAAGTGACGATGGAGATGCGGCCATTACCTGAGCGGACGACTAAGCAACGATGCAGACGCGGCCATTACCCGAGCGGACGACTGTAAGTGACAGTGCAGACACGGCCATTACCTGAGCGGACTACCAAGCAACAATGCAGACGCGGCCATTACCCGAGCAGACGACTAAGTGACGATGCACTAGGGAGGATGGGTGTGCACTACAGGTCATAAATTGATGGAGGTGCTGGTGAATGTGGACCTGTACGGACCAGCTACTATCAAAGTATTAAATTCACCGCACACACTATAGATTTTAATTTTGCAAAAATGATAGTTTATTGTGTTCCACAATGCTAGGTGAAGTGCCGTGTAAAAATAACAAAGATACCCCACATTCATGTATACCCGACGTTTCGACTCTACATGAGTCTTAATCATGGGTACTAGAAGAAATGAAAAAGATAACAGGGTAAGTATTTACAACAAAACAACACAGGTATATGTACAATAAAATACAACACAATATACAATATATACAATATATACATAGATAGGTAAATCGAAGTATAGGAGAATATACCAGAGATATGTTATATAGAAAGGGTCTGTCATAATAATCTAGATGTATAGAGTAAAAATGTTACTAGTAGTCAAAATAAATCTCTCCTACTCTGCAAGAGCACACAAAAGGAAAAAAGGAGATACCTGAATGATGGGTAATGAGAAATATGAGCACTTGTCACAGTAATGCAATTGAGATAGTAATGATTATGCAGCTCTGAAAAAGATGGGACACATGAATGAAGTATATAGCAGCCTTTCCCAATGATATTGGGTTGAGGACAGGCGCCATGTTTAATTACCTGTATCATCAGGTTTGTCTAGGCCTGATCGGAGGCTGTTAGATGAGGAAATAAGAACAAGCATTAGTTCCCCATAAAGAAAAGGAAGCAGCTATATAGAGATGATCGCTCTGGAGTAGTATAAACGCTGGATGTGGTTACCTGTATGCAGACAACTATCTGGATGGCGGCGCTCCCGCGCCCTGCCACGGCTGCTTAATGCGGCTGTGAGTGAAGTGGGGAACAGCCTGATTTATATTGAGGCAGCGTGTACCGCCGGGCCGGAAGTACGTGGTCCCGGACCGGAAGTGACGTCTGCGGTAATGTCGGTGTCACTGCGCATGCGCAGTGATGTCAGGTATCGCCATATTTGATTATGGAAAGGGAACAGAGGGTGTCCACATGAGGAATGATGTTGTTAATGGACAGGGGGATGAATACAAGGGAGTAGAATAATTGGCTGGGAAATAAGAATGAAGATAAAGAGAAAAGGAGGCAGAGAGAAGGTGAAGGAGGGAGGAAAGGAAAAAAAGGAAAAAGGAGAAAGAAGGGAAAGTAGATAAAGGGAAGATGATTAAGGAATGGCATGGAAAGTAGAAGGGATAAGAATGGGACATAATGAAAATAGAGAAAATAAGAGAACAAAAATGAAAATAAGAGATAAAAATAAATAAAAATAAAAAATAAATAAAAATGGTAATGATGATAATAAAAGAAGGAGGGGGAAAAAAGGGGGGAAAAAAATTTTTAATGTGAAAATATATGGGAAAAAAAGCTGAATAAAAATAAAAATAAGAAAAAGTAAAAAAATGAAGGAAGAAAAATGCTAACTAGAAAAATAAGAATGATAAATAGGAAATAAAGAATGAAAATAAAAATAAAAATGAAAATAAAAAGTAAAAATAAAAATAAAAAATAAAAATAAAAATCTTACCAGGATGGAATGTTATTCAGCGAGTCTAAGGAAAAAATGAAATGAAAGAACGGTTAGAGCATTATTAGAGCAGCCAATTAATCTCCCTATTGAGGCCACGAGGGGATAATGTATCCAATCTGTGAATCCAAAATGTCTCCCTAAGTTTTAGTCGTCTAATGTAGTCACCACCTCTTCTGGGTCTCAGTACTTGTTCAACTACCTGAAATTTCAGTTGAGCTACAGAATGTTTAAACTGAGTAAAATGTTCAGGTAGGGGTAGCCAGGTTTTATTAGTCCTAATAGTCGATTTATGACTCGCTATTCTGTCACGTACATGCTGGGTGGTCTCGCCCACGTACAGGAGGCCACATGGACATTTGATCACATATATCACATTATTGGACTCACAAGTGAAAAAACCTTTGATAGGAAAGGATTTTCCTGTTCGTGGGTGAGTGATGTTATCTGACTTAATAACATTGGAGCATGAGGCACAACCCAAGCATGGAAAAGTCCCATGTCGACGTGGTGCAAAGGAGCCTTGTGAAGATCTAGGTTGTGTTCTCCCAATGTCAGCATGTACCAACTTGTCTCTTAGATTAGCTGCCCTCCTACTACACATCAAGGCGGGAGACGTAAAAGCCTCGATAGAGGGGTATGCCCGTGTCAAGAGTGGCCAGTGTTTACGAATGCTTGTATGCACTTTGGACATCAGGGGATGATATGTATGGACGAACGGGACCCTCTCTTTTTTGATGGTTGGTGGAGGTGGGGCAGGTGGTGACAGAGCACGAGTTACTTCACTCTCAATAAGTCTGATCGGATAATTACGCTCTCTAAATTTATGTGATGTCTCATCAAGACGTGTTCTCAATAAGTTGGAATCAGAGACGATTCTGGAGATGCGTGTGAACTGGGATCTTGGAAGACTATCTTTAGTGGACTTAGGATGGCTACTAGAGTAATGTAGAAGGCTATTACAGTCTGTAGATTTAACATATAAATCAGTGGAGAGATTACCGACCGAGTCTTTCAACACCTGAGTGTCTAAGAAAGAGATGTTATTGAGGTTGTAGTGAATGGTGAACTGAAGATCTGGATCAATGGAGTTGAGGTAACTATGGAAGGAAAATAGTGATTCCGGGGAACTATCCCATATGAAGAAAATGTCATCAATATAGCGATGATAGCATTTGACGTGTTTCTTGTACATATCCGAGGGATAAACCCATTTTTGTTCAAAACTATGCATGAATGCATTAGCATAGGCGGGTGCTACGTTACTTCCCATCGCGGTACCCCTTAGCTGTACGTAAAACGTTTCTCCGAAAAGAAAAAAATTTTCAAACAGAATCAATGTAAGGAGTTCAAGACAGAATTCAATGGAATCCTGTGTCAGGTTCGACGTCTCCAGAAGTGACCTGGTAGCCTCAATGCCTTTGATATGGGCAATGGATGTATAAAGGCTATTGACGTCTAATGTCACCAAGAGACTGTCAGGTGAGGTAGTTTTGAAATTTTTGATCACCATGAGAAAATGGCTTGTATCCAGTAGGAATGATTCTGTATTTTTGACGAGTGGTGTCAGGATCTTCTCAAGGTAGACCGAGAGAGGTGACAGTATTGAATCGGTAGATGCCACAATCGGTCTACCGGGAGGATTGTTGAGGGATTTATGAATCTTGGGGAGGATATAAAAGACCGGAGTTATTGGGTGGGAATTGGTGAGAAACTTCACTGTCTTCTGGTCAATTATGCCCCTATCTAGAGAAGTCTTGAGTAGAGTTTGAATTTTGGAATTAATGGTAGAGGTGGGGTCTCTCGGAATGACCTTATAAGTATGAGTATCAGAGAGTTGTCGTCTGATCTCACTGGTGTACGAGGAATGGTCCATAATAACCGTAGCACCCCCTTTGTCGGCCGGTTTAATGACAATGGAATTGTTACTCTGTAATGCCTTAAGTGCCTGAGACTCAATGGATGTTAGATTACTATGTGCTGGGAAGAAACCGAGTTTTTGATCATGTATTAATGTCTTCACATCCCGATGCACAAAAGAAACAAACGTCTCGATTGCATGAAATGATTGGGGTGGGTTGAAGGAACTAAGATTCCTGAGACCCAACTTGTCGATGGAAATCTCAGTACCAGAGACATCCCCAGAAGGGGTTACTCTAGATGCTGAGGTATCCATTTGTGTCCCGAAGTAGGTTTTGAGTCTGATATTCCGGAAAAATCGCTGTAGGTCCTTCTCGAGCTGGAACGAGTCCCAATATGGGGTAGGACAAAATGAGAGTCCCTTTTGGAGTAACGATAGTTCAGCAGGGGAGAGGGTATATCTGGAGATGTTGATCACCGTATTTGTCTCAGTCTTACCTGGGACCTGGTAGCCATTCTTTCTCCTCCTCGATCTTCTTGCCTTTCGTTGCGTGGAGGGCCTCCCCTGCGTCCTCTCCCTAAAAAAGGATTTTTTTAGAAGACGCAGGGAGGCCTCCACGCAACGAAGGCAAGAAGATCAGAGGAGAAAATGGCTACCAGGTCCAGGTAAGACTGAGACAATACGGTGATCAACATCTCCAGATATACCCTCTCCCCTGCTGAACTATCGTTACTCCAAAAGGGACTCTCATTTTGTCCTACCCCATATTGGGACTCGTTCCAGCTCGAGAAGGACCTACAGCGATTTTTCCGGAATATCAGACTCAAACCTACTTCGGGACACAAATGGATACCTCAGCATCTAGAGTAACCCCTTCTGGGGATGTCTCTGGTACTGAGATTTCCATCGACAAGTTGGGTCTCAGGAATCTTAGTTCCTTCAACCCACCCCAATCATTTCATGCAATCGAGACGTTTGTTTCTTTTGTGCATCGGGATGTGAAGACATTAATACATGATCAAAAAACTCGGTTTCTTCCCAGCACATAGTAATCTAACATCCATTGAGTCTCAGGCACTTAAGGCATTACAGAGTAACAATTCCATTGTCATTAAACCGGCCGACAAAGGGGGTGCTACGGTTATTATGGACCATTCCTCGTACACCAGTGAGATCAGACGACAACTCTCTGATACTCATACTTATAAGGTCATTCCGAGAGACCCCACCTCTACCATTAATTCCAAAATTCAAACTCTACTCAAGACTTCTCTAGATAGGGGCATAATTGACCAGAAGACAGTGAAGTTTCTCACCAATTCCCACCCAATAACTCCGGTCTTTTATATCCTCCCAAGATTCATAAATCCCTCAACAATCCTCCCGGTAGACCGATTGTGGCATCTACCGATTCAATACTGTCACCTCTCTCGGTCTACCTTGAGAAGATCCTGACACCACTCGTCAAAAATACAGAATCATTCCTACTGGATACAAGCCATTTTCTCATGGTGATCAAAAATTTCAAAACTACCTCACCTGACAGTCTCTTGGTGACATTAGACGTCAATAGCCTTTATACATCCATTGCCCATATCAAAGGCATTGAGGCTACCAGGTCACTTCTGGAGACGTCGAACCTGACACAGGATTCCATTGAATTCTGTCTTGAACTCCTTACATTGATTCTGTTTGAAAATTTTTTTCTTTTCGGAGAAACGTTTTACGTACAGCTAAGGGGTACCGCGATGGGAAGTAACGTAGCACCCGCCTATGCTAATGCATTCATGCATAGTTTTGAACAAAAATGGGTTTATCCCTCGGATATGTACAAGAAACACGTCAAATGCTATCATCGCTATATTGATGACATTTTCTTCATATGGGATAGTTCCCCGGAATCACTATTTTCCTTCCATAGTTACCTCAACTCCATTGATCCAGATCTTCAGTTCACCATTCACTACAACCTCAATAACATCTCTTTCTTAGACACTCAGGTGTTGAAAGACTCGGTCGGTAATCTCTCCACTGATTTATATGTTAAATCTACAGACTGTAATAGCCTTCTACATTACTCTAGTAGCCATCCTAAGTCCACTAAAGATAGTCTTCCAAGATCCCAGTTCACACGCATCTCCAGAATCGTCTCTGATTCCAACTTATTGAGAACACGTCTTGATGAGACATCACATAAATTTAGAGAGCGTAATTATCCGATCAGACTTATTGAGAGTGAAGTAACTCGTGCTCTGTCACCACCTGCCCCACCTCCACCAACCATCAAAAAAGAGAGGGTCCCGTTCGTCCATACATATCATCCCCTGATGTCCAAAGTGCATACAAGCATTCGTAAACACTGGCCACTCTTGACACGGGCATACCCCTCTATCGAGGCTTTTACGTCTCCCGCCTTGATGTGTAGTAGGAGGGCAGCTAATCTAAGAGACAAGTTGGTACATGCTGACATTGGGAGAACACAACCTAGATCTTCACAAGGCTCCTTTGCACCACGTCGACATGGGACTTTTCCATGCTTGGGTTGTGCCTCATGCTCCAATGTTATTAAGTCAGATAACATCACTCACCCACGAACAGGAAAATCCTTTCCTATCAAAGGTTTTTTCACTTGTGAGTCCAATAATGTGATATATGTGATCAAATGTCCATGTGGCCTCCTGTACGTGGGCGAGACCACCCAGCATGTACGTGACAGAATAGCGAGTCATAAATCGACTATTAGGACTAATAAAACCTGGCTACCCCTACCTGAACATTTTACTCAGTTTAAACATTCTGTAGCTCAACTGAAATTTCAGGTAGTTGAACAAGTACTGAGACCCAGAAGAGGTGGTGACTACATTAGACGACTAAAACTTAGGGAGACATTTTGGATTCACAGATTGGATACATTATCCCCTCGTGGCCTCAATAGGGAGATTAATTGGCTGCTCTAATAATGCTCTAACCGTTCTTCATTTCATTTTTTCCTTAGACTCGCTGAATAACATTCCATCCTGGTAAGATTTTTATTTTTATTTTTTATTTTTTATTTTTATTTTTACTTTTTATTTTTCATTTTATTTTTTATTTTTTATTTTTCATTCTTTATTTCCTATTTATCATTCTTATTTTTCTAGTTAGCATTTTTCTTCCTTCATTTTTTTACTTTTTCTTATTTTTATTTTTATTCAGCTTTTTTCCCATATATTTTCACATTAAAAATTTTTTCCCCCCTTTTTTCCCCCTCCTTCATTTTATTATCATCATTACCATTTTTATTTATTTTTTATTTTTATTTTTATCTCTTATTTTCATTTTTGTTCTCTTATTTTCTCTATTTTCATTATGTCCCATTCTTATCCCTTCTACTTTCCATGCCATTCCTTAATCATCTTCCCTTTATCTACTTTCCCTTCTTTCTCCTTTTTTCCTTTTTTTCCTTTCCTCCCTCCTTCACCTTCTCTCTGCCTCCTTTTCTCTTTATCTTCATTCTTATTTCCCAGCCAATTATTCTACTCCCTTGTATTCATCCCCTGTCCATTAACAACATCATTCCTCATGTGGACACCCTCTGTTCCCTTTCCATAATCAAATATGGCGATACCTGACATCACTGCGCATGCGCAGTGACACCGACATTACCGCAGACGTCACTTCCGGTCCGGGACCACGTACTTCCGGCCCGGCGGTACACGCTGCCTCAATATAAATCAGGCTGTTCCCCACTTCACTCACAGCCGCATTAAGCAGCCGTGGCAGGGCGCGGGAGCGCCGCCATCCAGATAGTTGTCTGCATACAGGTAACCACATCCAGCGTTTATACTACTCCAGAGCGATCATCTCTATATAGCTGCTTCCTTTTCTTTATGGGGAACTAATGCTTGTTCTTATTTCCTCATCTAACTAGCCTCCGATCAGGCCTAGACAAACCTGATGATACAGGTAATTAAACATGGCGCCTGTCCTCAACCCAATATCATTGGGAAAGGCTGCTATATACTTCATTCATGTGTCCCATCTTTTTCAGAGCTGCATAATCATTACTATCTCAATTGCATTACTGTGACAAGTGCCCATATTTCTCATTACCCATCATTCAGGTATCTCCCTTTTTTCCTTTTGTGTGCTCTTGCAGAGTAGGAGAGATTTATTTTGACTACTAGTAACATTTTTACTCTATACATCTAGATTATTATGACAGACCCTTTCTATATAACATATCTCTGGTATATTCTCCTATACTTCGATTTACCTATCTATGTATATATTGTATATATTGTATATTGTGTTGTATTTTATTGTACATATACCTGTGTTGTTTTGTTGTAAATACTTACCCTGTTATCTTTTTCATTTCTTCTAGTACCCCATGATTAAGACTCATGTAGAGTCGAAACGTCGGGTATACATGAATGTGGGGTATCTTTGTTATTTTTACACGGCACTTCACCTAGCATTGTGGAACACAATAAACTATCATTTTGCAAAATTAAAATCTATAGTGTGTGCGGTGAATTTAATACTTTGATAAGTGACGATGCAGACGCGGCCATAACCGAGCGGACGACTAAGTAACGACAGAGACGCAGCCAGTACCCGAGCAGACAACTAAGTGACGATGCAGACGCGGCCATTACCTGAGCGGACGACTAAGCAACGATGCAGACGCGGCCATTACCCGAGCGGACGACTGTAAGTGACGGTGCAGACGCGGCCATTACCCGAGCAGACGACTGTAAGTGACGGTGCAGACGCGGCCATTACCTGAGCGGACGACTGTAGGTGACGATGCGGACACGGCCATTACCTGAGCGGACGACTGCAGGTGATGATGCGGACGCAGCCATTACCGAGCGGACGACTAAGTGACGACGCAGACGAGGCCATTACCCGAGCAGACGACTGTAAGTGACGATGCAGACGCGGCCATTACCTGAGCGGACGACTGTAAGTGACGATGCAGACGCGGCCATTACCTGAGGCGACAACTGTAAGTGACAATGCAGACGCGGCCATTACCTGAGCGGACAACTGTAAGTGATGATGCAGACGCGGCCATTACCTGAGCGGACGACTGTAAGTGACAATGCAGACGCGGCCATTACCTGAGCGGACGACTGTAAGTGACGATGGAGTCGCGGCCATTACCTGAGCGGACGACTGTAAATGACGACACAGACACGGTCTTTACTGAGCGGATGACTAAATGACAGTGCAGACGCGGCGATTACCTGAGCGGACAACTGTAAGTGACGATGCAGACGCGGCCATTACCTGAGCGGACGACTGTAAGTGACGACACAGACACGGTCTTTACTGAGCGGATGACTAAATGACAGTGCAGACGCGGCGATTACCTGAGCGGACAACTGTAAGTGACGATGCAGACGCGGCCATTACCTGAGCGGACGACTGTAAGTGACGACACAGAAACGGTCTTTACTGAGCGGATGACTAAGTGACAGTGCAGACACGGCCATTACCAAAGCGGACGACTGTAAGTGACGCGGCCATTACCCGAGTGGAGGACTGTAAGTGACGATGGAGACGCGGCCATTACCCGAGCGGACGACTGTAAGTGACGACACAGACACGGTCTTTACTGAGCGGATGACTAAATGACAGTGCAGACACGGCCATTACCAGAGCGGACGACTGTAAGTGATGATGCAGACGCGGCCATTACCTGAGCGGACGACTGTAAGTGACGATGGAGACGCGGCCATTACCCGAGCGGACGACTGTAAGTGACGACACAGAAACGGTCTTTACTGAGCGGATGACTAAATGACAGTGCAGACGCAGCGATTACCTGAGCGGACAACTGTAAGTGACGATGCAGATGCGGCCATTACCTGAGCGGACGACTGTAAGTGACGACACAGAAACGGTCTTTACTGAGCGGATGACTAAGTGACAGTGCAGACACGGCCATTACCAAAGCGGACGACTGTAAGTGACGCGGCCATTACCCGAGTGGAGGACTGTAAGTGACGATGCAGACGTGGCCATTACCGAGCAGACGATTATTCCCTTTTCTTTATTTTTAATCTAGAAATTGATATTTTGTTCTCATTTTTAATTTGAAGTTGAATGTGCAGCTCCCAACCTCTCTTTGTGTATGGGGGCAACTGCGGTTATACTCTATATATGGGGGAAGCTGCGGTTATACTCTGTATATGGGGGCAGCTGCGGTTATACTGTATATGGGGATAACAGCTGTTATACAGTGTACGGGGGCAGCTGTGGTTGTGAGGAATCGACTCCTCGCTGCTGTTATTTTCCACATCACGGTACTATTATTACTTACTACAGGATATTTGTCATTTTGTCTTTATCTCGGGATGTGGCGGTAATTCAGAGCTGGACGCTGTGTTCTCGGCAGCCGTGGGAGGGAAATATTAATCAAGTCTGTCCCTTCAGCAGATCATTACAGGGCGCGGACCCCCAAATCCATCCTCACATTATCAGTAGATCATTACAGGGCACGACCCCGATCCTCCACATTATCGAGATCATTACAGGGCGACCCTGATCTCCTCACTTATCAGCAGATCATTACAGGGCGGGACCCCCAGATCTATCCTCACATTATCAGCAGATCATTAGAGTGCGGACCCCCAGATCTATCCTCACATTATCAGCAGATCATTACAGAGCGCAGACCCCCAGATCTATCCTCACATCAGCAGTTCATTACAGAGCGTGGACCCCCAGATCTATCCTCACATTATCAGCAGATCATTACAGGGCGCGGACCCCCAGATCTATCCTCACATTATCAGCAGATCATTACAGAGCGCGGACCCCCAGATCTATCCTCACATTATCAGCAGATCATTACAGAGCGCGGACCCCCAGATCTATCCTCACATTATCAGCAGATCATTACAGGGCGCGGACCCCAGATCTATCCTCACATTGTCAGATCATTACAGAGCACGGACCCCCAGATCTATCCTCACATCAGATCATTACAGAGCGCAGACCCCAGATCTATCCTCACATCAGCAGTTCATTACAGAGCGTGGACCCCCAGATCTATCCTCACATTATCAGCAGATCATTACAGAGCGTGGACCCCCAGATCTATCCTCACATTATCAGCAGATCATTACAGGGCGCGGACCCCCAGATCTATCCTCACATTATCAGATCATTACAGGGCGCGGACCCCCAGATCTATCCTCACATTATCAGATCATTACAGGGCGCGGACCCCCAGATCTATCCTCACATTATCAGCAGATCATTAGAGTGTGGACCCCCAGATCTATCCTCACATTATCAGCAGATCATTACAGAGCGCGGACCCCC
>JARQOD010003868.1:0-60334 GCA_033576555.1 Oophaga sylvatica | reverse complement strand
AAATTAACCCTTCCTTCTCAGGTGAAGTACCTTGCACTATAGGTCCCTTGGGTTTTATGGCGGCAAAGGCTTGGCTGACATTAAGGATGATGCGGCAGTATTATCTTCATCTGCCCCCTATGTCCAGACACTGGCACATCCATGCAGAAACCTCGCACGCCTAGACATTCACAGACTCTCACACTCTCTTCTACCTCTGTCCTCCATATCTTCACTCCACGACACAGACAGCGCCACCGCTTTCTATAACACCACCCTCACATCTGCCATAGACTCAGTCGCTCCTCTCACGCACAGCAAAGTGCGATGAAGCAATAGGCAACCCTGGCACAACAATGTCACAAAAAAACTTCGACAATCATCCAGGGTCGCGGAGCGGCATTGGAAGAAAACACGCCTGCCAGACGACTTCACTGCTTTCAAACAAGCTACACTTGCCTTCAAAATAGCCCTCACCTCTGCTAAACAGACCTATTTCACAAATCTTGTATCTTCATTATCCTACAACCCAAAACAACTGTTCAGCACATTCAACTCTCTCCTCCGCCCACCACTGCCACCTCCAACTCCCCTCATCTCTGCCGAGGACTTTGCCACCTACTGAAATAAGATCGACCAAACAAGGCAAACCTTTACTGTTCCACCACCCCAACCACTCCATATACCAGACCTCTGCCCTTCTCTACCAACCTCCCTCTCCAACATCACTGAAGGAGAGCTTACTCATCTCCTTTCCAAATCACACCTCACCACCTGTGCACTTGACCCCATCCCTTCCCACCTGCTCCCCAACCTCACTAACACGCTCAACCAGCCATAACCTATATCTTCAACCTATCGCTATCTTCTGATACCTTTCCCTCTGCCTTCAAACATGCCACCATCACACCCATCCTCAAAAAAACAAACCTTGACCCAACTGCTATGCCCAGCTATCGCCCAATATCATTGCTCCTGTTTGCTTCCAAACTCCTTGAGCAGCATGTCCACGCTCAACTTTCCTCCCACCTCTCATCTAACTTTCTCCTTGACAACCTCCAATCTGGCTTCCGCCCCCACCACTCCACTGAAACTGTCCTGACCAAAATTACTAATGACTTTCTCACAGCCAAAGCTAACAGACAGTTCTCCATCCTCCTCCTCCTTGACCTGTCCTCTGCCTTTGACATAGTCGACCACTGCCTACTGCTACAGATTCATTCTTCCCTTGGCATCAAAGACCTTGCTCTGTCCTGGATCGCCACTTACCTTTCCGACCGCACATTCAGCGTCTCCCACTCCCACACTACCTCCTCATCCTGCCCTCTCTCTGTTGGAGTCCCTCAAGGCTCTGTCCTAGGAGCCCCTACTTCTTTCCATCTATACCCTTGGCCTAGGACAGTGATGGCGAACCTTGGCACTCCAGCTGTTGGAGAACTACAACTCCCAGCATGCCTCAACTGCTGCAGGTTGCAAGGGCATGCTGGGAGTTGTAGTTTTACAACAGCTGGAGTGCCAAGGTTAGCCATCACTGGCCTAGGACAACTCATAAAGTCCCATGACTTCCAGTACCACCTGTATGCGGACGACACTCAGATCTACCTCTGGCCCAGATGTCACCTCTCTGCTGTCCAGAATCCCGGAGTGTCTATCAGCCATATCCTCCTTCTTCACCTCTCGCTTCCTAAAACTCAATGTAGACAAAACCGAATTCATCATCTTTCCTCCATCTCACGTATCTTCCCTACCCGATCTATCTATTATGGTAAATGGCATCATGATCTCTCTCGCACCTGAAATCCGCTGCCTCGGAGTAACTCTCGACTCTGCCCTGTCCTTCAAACCACACATCCAAACTCTTGCCATCTCCTGTCGCCTCCAACTTAAAAACATTTCCAGAATCCGTCCCTTCCTCAGCCCTCAATCTACTAAAACTCTTGTGCATGCCCTCATCATCTCCCGCCTCGATTACTGCAACACCCTCCTCTGCGGCCTCCCCGTCAACTCTCTTGCACCACTCCAGTCTGTCCTCAACTCTGCTGCCCCACTAATCCACCTCTCCCCTCTCTATTCCCCTGCTTCTCCCCTCTGCAAATCCCTCCACTGGCTCCCAATTCCCCAACGAATCCAGTTCAAACTACTAACACTGACCTACAAAGCTGTCCACAACCTGTTCCCTCCCTATATCTCCGAACTAATCTCCCAATATCTTCCTTACGTAATCTTTGATCCTCCCAAGACCTCCTACTATCCTCCACACTTATTCGTTCCTCACACAACCGCCTCCAAGATTTCTCTCGAATATCCCCCATCCTCTGGAATTCCACGCCTCAACATGTACGATTATCCACCACCCTTGGATCCTTCAGACGGAACCTGAAAACCCATCTCTTCAGGAAAGCCTACAGCCTGCAATAACCATTCCGCCTCGCTGCCACCACCCGAGCTGCCGCCTCGCTGCCACCACCCGAGTTGCCGCCTCGCCGCCACCACCACCAGAGCTGCCGCACCCCTACCTTCTGTTTCTTCCCCATTATCCCGTAGAATGTAAGTTCGCAAGGACAGGGTCCTCTCCCCTCTGTACCAGTCTGTCATTGTAAATTTGTTTGCTGTAAACGATATCTATAACTTTGTATGTAACCCCTTCTCATGTACAGCACCATGGAATTAATGGCACTATATAAATAAATAATAATAATATTAGGGTTTAATGATGTTGTATGTACAGATAATGATGTCACTAATGTGTTAGATCCCCCTTTTATGGGAGGAGTTGAATCCACATATTTGCTCCCGACATCTCCGGGGAATGTAGTTGACGTTTTTGAAACACAAGCCTTAAAAGACATGGAAGCTTTGATTTACCAGACGTTGCCTGCCAATCTTACAGTGGAGGAAAGACAGGCAATTAAGGATATCCAGGTGTGGTCAGACACCGTTGTCCATTCTGCGGACAAGGGTGGTAATGTAGTGCTCCTTGATAAGAAGCACTACATTATGGAAGCCTTCAGAAAATTATCCGATACTAATACTTAGAAAAAAATGCATGCGGATCTGACATCCAAATTTAAAAACAAGTTGCGCTCCTTTTTAAGGAAACAAGTGGAGATTAATATTCTATCGAAGAAGAGAGCAGAAAAGTTATTGCCTGATTTTCTGTTAAAAGCACATTGGTATCATATACCTAAAATCCATAAGTCTCTTGTCCAACCACCAGGTCACCCCATTGTATCTGGGATAGGGTCGCTGACATAGCCCCTATTCCAGTATCTTGATTGGCTTCTTCGTCCCCTATTGCATGACATTCCATCTTTTGTTAAAGACACAAGAGTTTTTGAGGATTATAAGGGATTTCGAGTGGCAAGAAAATTACTTTTTAACCTCTATTGATATAGAGCGCTTATACACTAGAATTCCACATAATTTGGGTGTGGACTCCATTAGACAAATCCTATGCAGTACCGATAAAGACACGGGTATAATTGACTTTATTTGTGAAGGATTGATGTTTATTTTAAAACACAATGTATTCAAATTTGATGACACGTGTTACATCCAAATAGAGGGTACCGTAATGGGTACGCCGGTGGCTTGTACCCTAGCTAATTTGTTACTTTCGGTTTTTGAAGAAAAATATGTCTACTCCATCAATAATCCTTTCCTTAAACATATGAAATTATTGATTCGCTATGTGGATGATATTTTCATAGTGTGGGATGGCACCGAATCAGATTTTTCTCAATTTGTGGACCATCTAAGTGTGTGTAATTGCATATGAATATGAGATTTACATCTCATTTTGGAGGTTCTTCTTTAGAATTCTTAGATGTAAAATTATGGATCGAAGAGGGTACAGTCCACACTGAAGTATTTCCGAAACCCTCTTCCACGAATTCTCTGTTGCACTATGATAGTGCCCACCCAAAATATATGAAAAATTCCCTACCGTATGGACAGTTTTTGCGGTTAAAAAGGACAAACAGCGATAGGGGAGGTTTTAAGCCCAGGACTTATATAAAAGATTTACTGATAGAGGGTATCCCAATTCTGTTTTGGATTCAGCATTGCTTTTTGAAAGTGCATTGAGCAGCAGGGTGATTTGCTGTTGAAGGAGAAAAAAAAATCTCTTTAAATCTTCTGCTTCAGCGAGTCTGAGAGAGCTGAATGTGACCGGTGCACAAGTGTAAACATTGGTAAGTGCGACTTGTGTTTCAGTGAAGAAGTATTTGGAAAACCTTTGACAAATGCCTGTGTGAATTGGTGTGAGTCGCAGAATTGGGGATTGCTGATTGATTTTCTATCTGTTCTATTTTTTGGGGGCTTTTTTAACCTATTTTTTCTCTCTAAAGGATTAATCTCTTATTTTACTATCTGTGTGTTTAAGGGTTGACTATATTGCATTTAAATCTTGAGGTGTAGCTATATTCACAAGGGGTTAATTAAGGGTGGGGGTTCATAATTAAGGGTTTATAAGGGCCAGCTGGTTGGGGCTCAAGTCTTTTTGGAAGTGCATTGAGCAGCAGGGTGGTTTGCTGTTGAAGGAGAAAAAAAAATATTTTTAAATCTTCTGCTTCAGCGAGTGTGAGCGATCTGAGTGTGACCGGTGCGCAAGTGCGAACGGTGGTAAGTGTGTGACTTGGGATTCAGTGACTTTGGATTCAGGGAGTTTCCAAGGGAGGAATTACTGAATTGCTGTTATATTTCATTAATACTTTTTATTTATTTTTACTTATTTTTTCTGTCTGGTGAAATCCCCATTAGAAATGTGCTCCACTATTGCCAATGCCATCCAGTGAAGACCTTGACACATGTATGCAGTCCTTGAACAGCCGGTCGAGGGTGCATACTGCTGTGCGAGATGGAGCACGTTGTGCATTTGGAAGCTCAGATACTGGATCTAAATGTGCAGCTGGCAACACTGAGATCCATAGACAATATGGAAAGGAGTCTTCTGCTCACTGAGAAGATGCTCAATGGGACAGATGAGGGGGATGCTAGGATGGAGCTGCAGGACAGTGAAGCAGCAAGCTGGGTGACAGTTAGAAGGCGGGGTAGAGGGAAGAGCACCAGGGAGGCTAGTCCTGATCTGGCACACCCCAATAAGTTTGCAAAGTTGGCAGATGAGGGGGGTGTCAGTACAGGGGTAGCACTGCTGCAGCAAGGCACGTCCTTTGAAAGCCGGAGGAGTGTTTGCTCCAGTAAGGGGGGAATTAGGAGAGCAGGGCAGGCCAGACAGGTGCTGGTAGTGGGGGACTCAATTATAAGGGGAACAGATAGGGCAATCTGTCACAAAGACAGGGATCGTCGAACAGTGTGCTGCCTACCTGGTGCTCGAGTCCGACACATCGCTGATCGGGTTGACAGATTACTGGGAGGGGCTGGTGTGGACCCAGCGGTCATGGTGCACATTGGCACAAATGACAACGTTAGAGGTAGGTGGAAGGATCTCCAATGTGGCATTTTCTTAAATACTGCCTGTACCACATGCCACACTAGAGAGACAACAGGAGATTAGGGAGGTTAATAAGTGGCTCAAGAATTGGTGTAGGAAGGTGTTTGGGTTCCTAGAGAACTGGGCCGACTACTCAGTACAAAGTGCTACTTGGTTTACCAAGCTTGACCTCAGGGTTGCGTATAACCTTATTCGCATTAAGCACGGGGATGAATGGAAGACGGCGTTTAATACCCCAGAGGGGCATTTTGAGTACGTAGTAATGCCCTTTGGGCTCACTAATGCTCCTTCCGTCTTCCAATCCTTCATGAATGATATTTTCAGGGATTTTGTGGATAAATTTATGATTGTTTATTTTGATGATATCTTGATTTTTTCCAATGACTGGGACTCTCATGTGAAACATGTTCGGACTGTGTTCCAGATTTTCAAGCATACTAAAGCATGACAATATGGAATACATGAAGTTTAAATAGCAATATGGCTTTGGAATATAAGGAAAAATTTGAGACGCTTAGTATAAACATTTGGCCAAACATTTTAAAGCCCACCAACCATCGTCAAGGTGGTCTCAATACTGGTGAGTCCCTGACCTAATGTGAACATACCTCTACTAGGCTGATATCTGAATTTCTGGGTGAATATGCACCTCTGTCAGCAATGCCTGCATTTATGGGTAAAGTAGGGACCTGGTGTAATTAAAATCACCACCTGGTGGGGGCGGAGTGCTCGGTCAGCAAGCTAACATTCAATAGACAAAAAAACCTGACTGGCACATCCAGACTAATGTGAACTAGGTGCAAACCAAGGGAAGCTACCCCCATGTAAAACTTACAAAAAAAGGCTGCACTCAAGCATACTAAAGCATGACAATATGGAATACATGAAGTTTAGAATAGCAATATGGCTTTGGAATATAAGGAAAAATTTGAGACGCTTAGTATAAACATTTGGCCAAACATTTTAAAGCCCACCAACCATCGTCAAGGTAGTCTCAATACTGGTGAGTCCCTGACCTAATGTGAACATACCTCTACTAGGCTGATATCTGAATTTCTGGGTGAATATGCACCTCTGTCAGCAATGCCTGCATTTATGGGTAAAGTTCACATTAGTCTGCATTAGTCTGGATGTGCCAGTCAGGTTTTTTTGTCTATTGAATGTTAGCTTGCTGACCGAGCACTCCGCCCCCACCAGGTGGTGATTTTAATTACACCAGGTCCCTACTTTACCCATAAATGCAGGCATTGCTGACAGAGGTGCATATTCACCCAGAAATTCAGATATCAGCCTAGTAGAGGTATGTTCACATTAGGTCAGGGACTCACCAGTATTGAGACCACCTTGACGATGGTTGGTGGGCTTTAAAATGTTTGGCCAAATGTTTATACTAAGCGTCTCAAATTTTTCCTTATATTCCAAAGCCATATTGCTATTCTAAACTTCATGTATTCCATATTGTCATGCTTTAGTATGCTTGAGTGCAGCCTTTTTTTGTATGTTTTACATGGGGGTAGCTTCCCTTGGTTTGCACCTAGTTCACATTAGTCTGGATGTGCCAGTCAGGTTTTTTTGTCTATTGTGTGTTCCAGATTTTGAGAGAGAATGCACTGTATGTGAAGGGATCAAAGTGTCTTTTTGGCGTACAGAAGGTCTCATTTCTGGGATTCATTTAGTCTCCGTCTGTTACTGAAATGGACCCGGTCAAGGTTCAGGCCATCTGTGATTGAGTCCAACCTACTTCATTAACCCCTCTCTGCCATCAGACGTACTATTCCGTCCATGTGACCCTGGACCTAATTCCCATGTACGGAATAGTACGTCATATGCGATCAGCAGCGCTCCCAGGGGGAGCGTAGCTGATCGCGGCCGGGTGTCAGCTGTATATCACAGCTGACACCCAGCACTATGTGTCAGGAGCGGTCACGGTGTCCCCGGGGCACAGGGGAGGATCGCGCAGGGTGGGGGCTCCCGGCGCGCTCCCCTGTGACCCTCAGAGCAGCGCGATGTGTCGCGCTGTTCCGAGGGTCCGTACTCCCTCCAGGTCCCCGGATCCAAGATGGCGCCGGGGTCCTGCAGGGAGGCGGCTTCCTCAGTGCCTGCTGAGACCAGGCGCTGAGGAAGCCTGCAGCGATGCCAGAGCGATCGCTGGTGTGACAGAGTGCTGTGCACACTGTCACACCAGCGATCTGCTAAAATACAGTGATGTCCCACCCTGGGACAAAGTAAAAAAGTAAAAAAAATAAAAATAAAAAGTGGTAAAAAAATCATAAAAAAAAAAAAAAATATTCCCCAATAAATTCATTTCTTCCTGTAAATAAAATAAACAAAACAATAAAAGTACACATATTTGGTATCACCGTGTCCATAACAACCCCCCTATAAAACTGTCCCACTAGTTAACCCCTTTAGTGAACCCCTTAAAAAAAAATAAAAAAAAACTAAGCAAAAAATCAATGCTTTATCATCATACCGCCGAACAAAAAGTGGAATAACACGCGATCAAAAAGACCGATATAAATAAACATGGTACCGCTGAAAACGACATCTTGTCCCGCAAAAAACGAGCCATCATACAGCATCATCAGCAAAAAAATAAAAAAGTTATAGCTCGCAGAATAAAGCGATGCAAAAATAATGATTTTTTATATAAAATTGTTTTTATTCTATAAAAGCGCCAAAACATAAAAAAATGATATAAATGAGGTATCGCCATAATTGTACTGACCCGAAGAATAAAACTGCTTTATCAATTTTACCACACGCGGAACGGTATAAACGCCTCCCCCAAAAGAAATTCATGAATTGCTGATTTTTGTTCATTCTAACCTCCCAAAAATCGAAATAAAAAGCGATCAAAAAATGTCACGTGCTAAAAAATGGTACCAATAAAAACGTCACCTCGTCCCGCAAAAAATAAGACCTCACATGACTCTGTGGGCCAAAATATTTAAAAATTATAGCTCTCAAAATGTGGTGATGCAAAAAACTACTTTTTGCAATAAAAAGCGTTTTTTAGCGTGACAGCTGCCAATCATAAAAACCCACTATAAATAGTAAATCAGACCCCCCTTTATCACCCCCTTAGTTAGGGAAAAATAATAAAATTAAAAAAATGTATTTATTTCCATTTTCCCATTAGGGTTAGGGTTGCGGCTAAAGTTAGGGTTAGGGTTGGCGCTAACGTTAGGATTAGGATTAGGGTTGGGATTACGGTTAGGGGTGTGTTAGGGTTAGGTTTGTGGTTAGGGTTGAGACTAGGGTTAGGGGTGTGTTGGGGTTAGGGTTGGAGTTAGAATTTGGGGGTTTCTGCTGTTTAGGCACATCAGGGGCTCTCCAAATGTGACATGGCGTCTGATCTCAATTCCAGCCAATTCTGCGTTGAAAAAGTCAAAAGGTGCTCCTTCACTTCTGAGCTCTGCCATGCACCCAAAAAGTAGTTTACCCCCGCATATGGGGTATCAGCGTACTCTGGACCACAAGAGTTATTGTGCAATTTGTCCTATTTCTTCTGTTACCTTTGGGAAAATAAAAAACTGGGGGCGACAAAATCATTTTTGTAAAAAAAAAATGATTTTTTTGTTTTTACGGCTGTATGTTATAAATTTTCTGTGAAGCACTTGGGGCTTCATAGCGCTCACCACACTTCTAGATAAGTTCCTTGTGGGGTCTATTTTCCAAAATGGGTCACTTTTGAGGGGTTTCCACTGTTTAGGCGCATCAGGGGCTCTCCAAATGCGACATGACGCCCCCAGACCATTCCATCAAAGTCTGCAATCCAAAACGTCACTACTTCCCTTCCGAGCCCAGACGTGCACCCATACAGTCGTTTTCTCACACATGTTGGGTATCAGCGTACTCAGGACAAATTGGACAACAACTTTTGGGGTCCAATTTCTCCTGTTACCCTTGTGAAAATAAAATATTGGGGGCGAAAAAATCATTTTTGTAAAAAAAAAAGATTTTTTATTTTTACGGCTGTACGTTATAAACTTCTGTGAAGCACTTCGGGGTTCAAAGTGCTCAACATACTTCTAGATAAGTTCCTTGTGGGGTCTATTTTCCAAAATGGGGTCACTTGTGGGGGGTTTCCAGTGTTTAGGCGCATCAGGAGCTCTCCAAATGCGACATGACGCCCCTAGACCATTCTATCAAAGTCTGCAATCCAAAACGTCACTACTTCCCTTCCGAGCCCAGACGTGCACCCATACAGTAGTTTTCTTCCACATATTGGGTATCAGCGTACTCAGGACAAATTGGACAACAAATTTTGGGGTCCAATTTCTCCTGTTACCCTTGTGAAAATAAAATATTGGGGGCGAAAAAAATCATTTTTGTAAAAAAAAAAAGGAATTTTTATTTTTACGTCTGTACGTTATAAACTTCTGGGAAGCACTTCGGGGTTCAAAGTGCTCACCACACATCTAGATAAGTTCCTTGTGGGGTCTATTTTCCAAAATGGTGTCACTTGTGGGGGGTTTCCACTGTTTAGTCACATCAGGGGCTCTCCAAATGCGACATGACGCCCCCAGACCATTCCATCAAAGTCTGCAATCCAAAACGTCACTACTTCCCTTCTGAGCCCCGATGTGCGCCCATACAGTAGTTTACTCCCACATTTTGGGTATCAGCGTACTCAGGACAAATTGGACAACAACTTTTTGGTCCAATTTCTCCTGTTACCCTTGTGAAAATAAAATATTGGGGGTGAAAAAATCTTTTTTGTAAAAAAAAAAAAGATTTTTTTATTTTACGGCTGTACGTTATAAACTTCTGTGAAGCACTTTGGGGTTCAAAGTGCCCACACACACATCTAGATAAGTTCCTTGAGGGGTCTACTTTCCAAAATGGTGTCATTTGTGGGGGTTTCCACTGTTTAGGCAGATCAGGAGCTCTCCAAACACGACATGGCATCCAGTCAATTCATGCGTTGAAAAAGTCAAACGGCGCTCCTTCCCTTCCAAACTCTGCCATGCACCCAAACAGTGGTTTACCCCCACATATGGGGTATCAGCGTACTCAGGACAAATTGCACAATAACTTTTGGAGTCTTGTTACCCTTGGGAAAATAAAAATTGGGGTGAAAAGATCAATTTTTGTGAAAAAATATGATTTTTTAATTTTACGGCTCTACGTTATAAACTTGTGTGAAGCACTTGGGGGTTCAAATTGCTCACCAAAGATCTAGATAAGTTCCTTAGGGGTCTAGTTTCCAAATGGGGTCACTTGTGGGGAGTTTCCACTGTTTAGGCACATCAGGGACTCTCCAAATGCAACATGGCATCCAATCTCAATTCCAGCCAATTTTGGTTGGAAAAAGTCAATGGTGCTCCTTCCATTCCGAGCTCTGCCATGCGCCCAAACAGTGGTTCCCCCCCACATATGGGGTATCAGCGTACTCAGGACAAATTGGACAACAATTTTTGAGGTCCAATTTCTCCTGTTACCTATGGGAAAATAAAAAATTAGTGACTAAGAGACAATTTTTGTAGGAAAAAAATAGGATTTTTTATTTTCATGCCCGGGCATTATAAACTTGTGTGAAGCACTTGGGGGTTCAAAGTGCTCACCAAAGATCTAGATAAGTTCCTTAAGGGGTCTAGCTTCCAAAATGGGGTCACTTGTGGGGGGTTTCCACTGTTTAGGCTCATCTGGGGCACTACAAACGGAACATGACCCCCATCAATGTTTGTATTCCAAAACGTTACTGCTTCCTTTCCAAGCCCTGCCGTGCGCCCAAACAGTTTTCCCCCCCCACATATGGGGTATCAGCGTACTCAGGACAAATTGGACAACAACTTTTGGGGTCCAATTTCCTTGGGAAAAATCAAAAATTTGGGACTAAAAAATCATTTTTGTGGAAAATTGTTTTGTTTTTTTTTTCACACCCAGGCATTATAAACTTTTGTGAAACACTTTGGGGTTCAAAGTGCTCACAACAGATCTAGATAAGTTCCTTAGGGGGTCTAGTTTCCAAAATGGTGTCACTTGTGGGGGGTTTCCACTGTTTGGACGCATCAGAGACTCTCCAAACGCGACATGGGGTCCAATCTCAATTCCAGCCAATTTTGGTTTGAAAAAGTCAAACGGCGCTCCATCCCTTACGAGCTCTGCCGTGTGCCCAAACAGTGGTTTTCCTCCACATATGGGGTTATGGCGTACTCAGGAGAAATTGCACAACAACTTTATATGCCCATTTTCTCCTTTTACCCTTGTCAAAATAAAAAAAAGTTTGTAAAAGACCATTTTTGTGGCTAAAAAGTTAAATATTCATTTTTTCCTTCCACGTTGCTTCAGCTCCTGTGAAGCACCTGAAGGGTTAATAAACTTCTTGAATGTGTTTCTGAGTACCTTGAGGGGTGCAGTTTTTATAATGGTGTCACTTTTGGGTATTTTCTGCTTTATAGACCCGTCAAAGTGACTTCAAATGTGAGGTGGTCCCTAAAAAAATGGCTTTGTAAATTTTGTTGTAATAATGAGAAATCACTGGTCAACTTTTAACCCTTATAATTTCCTAACAAAAAAAAATTTTGGTTCCAAAATTGTGCTGATGTAAAGTAGACATGTGGGAAATGTTATTTCTTAACTATTTTGTGTGACATATTTCTCTGTTTTAAGGGGAAAAAAATTCAAAGTTTGAAAATTGCAAAATTTTCTAAATTTTCACCATATTTGTGTTTTTTTCAAAAATAAACGTAAGTTATATCGAAGAAATTATACTTCGTGAAGTACAATATGTCACGAGAAAACATTCTCAGAATCGCGAAGATCCGTTGAAGCGTTCCAGAGTTATAACCTCATAAAGAGACAGTGGTCAGAATTGTAAAAATTGGCCCGATCATTAACGTGCAAACCACCCTTGGGGTTGAAGGGGTTAAAGGCTCTTCAGAGATTTTTGGGTTTTGCCAATTTTTATCGTAAATTTATTGGTAATTTCTCCAGTATTGTTAAACCATTGACTGATTTGACCAAAAAGGGTTCTGATGTGGTGAATTGGCCTCCTGAGGCAGTTTCTGCGTTTCAGGAACTTAAGCAGAGATTCACTTCTGCTCCTGTTCTACGGCAGCCTGATGTTTCTCTACCATTTCAGGTGGAGGTTGATGCCTCTGAAATTGGGGCAGGTGCCGTTTAGTCCCAAAGAGATCCAGAGACCTCTAAGAGTAACCTTGTGCCTTTTTCTCTCAAAAATTTTCTCCAACTGAACGTAATTATGACGTGGGTAAATGGGAGTTATTGGCCATGAAGTGGGCCTTTGAAGAGTGGAGACATTGGCTGGAAGGAGCCAAACATCAGGTGGTGGTCCTCACGGACCATAAGAACCTGGTTTATCTGGAATCAGCCAAGCGACTTAATCCTAGACAGGCCAGGTGGGCCTTGTTTTTCACACGTTTTAATTTTTTGGTTTCTTTTCTTCCTGGCACTAAGAATGTTAAGGCGGATGCCCTCTCGAGGAGTTTCTTTGCGGACTCTCCTGAGTTATCTGATCCTACTGTTATTTTGAAAGAGGGTGTAGTTCTTTCCGCCATCTCGCCCAATTTGAGACTGGCTCTGGAGGGGTGTCAGGAGGATAAACCTGAGCGCTGCCCTATTGGGAAATTGTTTGTCCCAGACCAGTGGAAGAAGAGTGTGATGTCTGAGATTCATTGTTCCGTGTTGGCTGGTCATCCCGGGATTTTTGGTACCAGAGACTTGGTGAGTCGGTCATTTTGGTGGCCTACTTTGTCTCGTGACGTCAGGGAATTTGTGCAGTCCTGTGGGACTTGCTCTCGCTCCAAGCCTTGCTCTCGCTCTAGTGGTTTGTTAATGCCATTACCTGTGCCCAAGAGGCCATGGACCCATATCTCTATGGATTTTATTTCCGACCTCCCTGTTTCTCAGAGAATGACCGTTATCTGGGTAATCTGTGATAGGTTTTCCAAGATGATACATCTTGTGCCATTACCTCAGTTACCCTCCTCCTCCGAATTGGTGCCTTTGTTCCTTCAGCACGTGGTTCGGTTACATGGCATTCCTGAGAACATTGTGTCTGACAGAGGAGTCCAGTTTGTTTCCAGATTTTGGAGGACATTTTATTCTAAACTTGGTGTTCAATTATCTTTCTCCTCTGCTTTTCATCCTCAGACCAATGGACAAACCGAGAGAACAAACCAGACCTTGGAGACTTATTTGAGATGTTTTGTGTCTGCTGATCAAGATGACTGGGTCTCTTTTTTGCCTTTGGCTGAGTTTGCTCTTAATAATAGGTCTAGCTCTGCCACCTTGATGTCTCCATTTTTCTGCAATTTTGGGTTTCACCCTCGATTTTCTTTGGGACAGGCGGAGGCTTCTGTCTTTCCAGGTGTTGACTCTGTTGTGGACAGAATGCAGCAGATTTGGGACCAGGTAGTGGAGAGGTTGTCTCTCTCTCAGAAGGCCCAATGGTTTGCCAACCGGCATAGGACTGATGGTCCTGGGTTTAAAGTGGGGGACTTGGTTTGGTTGTCCTCAAGAAATATCCCTATGAGGGTTGCATCTCCAAAGTTTAAGCCTAGGTTCATTGGACCTTATAAGATCATGGAGATTCATAATCCTGTTTCCTTCCGTTTGCTTCTTACAGGGACATTTAAGATCCATAACGTGTTCCACAAGTCCTTATTGAAGAGGTTTGTCGAGCCAGTGGTTCCTATGGCTGCGCCTCCTAACCCTGTTTTGGTTGAGGGCAATCTGGAGTATGTGGTTGAGAAAATATTGGATTCTCGTTTTTCTAGATGGAAACTCCAGTATTTGGTTAAGTGGATAGGTTATGGTCAGGAGGACAATTCTTGGGTGTTTGCTTCGGACATCCATGCTAGGAGACTGATCCGTGCCTATCACTGAGCTCATCCTGATCAGCCTGGTTGCACAAGTGAGGGTTCGGTGACCCCTCCTCAAGGGGGGGTACTGTTATGAATGTGCTAGAGATGGTTTCTGAGCAGAGGCTCTCTCTGGTTGTTACAGACAGTACTGAACCTTTCAGCAAGGAATGGCAATCTGGGTTCACTTACTGGTCTGATATAAGGGAGGTTCCCTCCCATGATGGTTGCCGGTGATCAATTGTTCTTGTCTTGTGGTTCCTGGTTCATTTGGAAGTTTGCTGAGTCTTGCCTGCATCTTCTGCTATCAGATAAGATATTTTCTGCTTTTATTTTTGTGCTTGCTTTTTGCATTGTTCCCTGCACTTCTGTGGAGGTCAGCCAGGTCCCCTCCGGGGGCTTGTGCTCCTCTCAGTTTATCTGAAGCCAATGTTATTTGTTCATTTTCTTTTTCCTGTTTTTTCAGAGGCTGCGGCTTGGTTTTGTTCACACTGAGATCTGATTTAGTGGGTGGCGAGATCGTGTGATCTCAGTATTTTTGTAATCAGAATTGTTGGATTTTTGTAGGGTTTTCTGGGTTGCAGAAAGTAATCTGTCCTGTCCTATCCTATTTAGTCAGCTTGTGGCCCCAGCGTTTGCTCATTCTATTTTCTGCCTGTGCTCGTGCTTTCCATTTTCTTTGGGGATCTGCTCCGGGGAAGATAGCTTTCAACTTTCTGCCTTTAGGTGTAGTTATCTCTCAGGCTGTGACGAGGCGTCTAGGATCAACGTAGGAACGCTCCACGGCTACCTCTAGTTGTGTGGTTAGTTTAGGAATCTGCAACCCATTAGTTACCAACATCCCAGGTGTTCGGCTGCCCGGCTGTTGTTCCTGTCCTCCTCAGCTACCTAACATAACAGTTACCCTTGGGAAAAAAAATTGCTGACTAATAGATAATTTTTGTGGGAAAAAAATAGGATTTTTTATTTTCATGCCCGGGCATTATAAACTTGTGTGAAGCACTTGGGGGTTCAAAGTGCTCACCACACATCTAGATAAGTTCCTTAAGGGGTCTAGTTTCCAAAATGGGGTCACTTGTGGGGGTTTCCACTGTTTAGGCTCATCTGGGGCACTGCAAACGGAACATGACCCCATCAACGTCTGCATTCCAAAATGTTATTACTTCCTTTCCAAGCCCTGCCGTGCGCCCAAACAGTTCCACCCCCCACATATGGGGTATCAGCTTACTCAGGACAAATTGGACAACTTTTGGGGTCCAATTTCCTTGGGAAAAAATGAAAAATTTGGGACTAAAAAATCATTTGTGAAAAATTGTTTTTTTTTTTCACACCCAGGCATTATAAACTTTTGTGGAACACTTGGGGGTTCAAAGTGCTCACAACAGATCTAGCTAAGTTCCATAGGGGGTCTAGTTTCCAAAATGGTGTCACTTGTGGGGGGTTTCCACTGTTTGGACGCATCAGAGACTCTCCAAACGCGACATGGGGTCCAATCTCAATTCCAGCCAATTTTGGTTTGAAAAAGTCAAACGGCGCTCCATCCCTTACGAGCTCTGCCGTGTGCCCAAACAGTGGTTTTTCCCCCACATATGGGGTATTGGCGTACTCAGGAGAAATTGTACAACAACTTTATCTGTCCATTTTCTTCTTTTACTCTTGTGAAAATAAAAAAAAGTTTGTAAAAGATAATTTTTGTGACTAAAAAGTTATTCATTTTTTTCCTTCCATGTTGCTTCAGCTCCTGTGAAGCACCTGAAGGGTTAATAATCTTCTTGAATGTGATTTTGAGTACCTTGCGGGGTGCAGTTTTTAGAATGGTGTCACTTTTGGGAATTTTCTGCCATATAGACCCCTCAAAGTGACTTCAAATGTGAGGTGGTCCCTACAATAAATGGCTTTGTAAATTTGTTGTAAAAATGAGAAATCGCTGGTCAACTTTTAACCCTTATAATTTCTTACCAAAAAAAAATGTTGGTTCCAAAATTGTGTTGATGTAAAGTAGACATGTGGGAAATGTTATTTCTTAACTATTTTGTGTGACATACTTCTCTGTTTTAAGCGAATAAAAATTCAAAATTTGAAAATTGCAAAATTTTCCAAATTTTCGCCATATTTGCATTTTTTTCAAAAATAAACGCAACATATATCGAAGAAATTTTACCACTAACGTGAAGTACAATATGTCACGAGAAAACAGTCTCAGAATCGCAAATATCCGTTGAAGCGTACCAGAGTTATAACCTCATAAAAAGACAGTGGTCAGAATTGTAAAAATTGGCCCGGTCATTAAGGTGCAAACCACCCTTGGGGGTGAAGGGGTTAATAATTATGGAAATCCTAACTGACTTAAACGGGAATTGTTTATTCTGATTTCATGCCAGATATTGAGAAAAACATGCATATTATGTGTATTTCTATATAGTGTATGTAAACTTCTGGTTTCAACTGTATAATAAATTGGGGAATGAGGGAGGATGCTATTAGAGACTTTGCATCCTCAACCCTCAATTAATTTTAAGTCTTTATACAGCATCCTCCCCACCCCACAATTCATTATAAATCTTTATATATCCTCTAAACCACTATGTATATGCAGTGGGTTCAGAAAGTATTCAAACCCCTTTAAATTTTTAACTCGTTTCATTGCAGCCATTTGGTAAATGCAAAAAAGTTCATTTTTTCTCATTAATGTACACTGTGCATCCATCCCATCTTTACTGAAAAAAACAGAAATGTAGACATTTTTGCAAATTTATTAAAAAAGAAAAACTGAAATATCACATGGTCATACGTATTGAGACCTTTGCTCAGTATTGAGTAGAAGCACCCTTTTGAGCTAGTACAGCCATGAGTCCTCTTGGGAATGATGCAACAAGTTTTACACCTGCTTCCTAGCATCTCTTCTCTATTTCTGTCATGGTTGGTGAACATTGGTGAACAGCCATTTTCAGGTCTTGTCAGGAACACCGCACTGCACTTGCTCACTGAACCAGTGCGCGTGTCCTGAGTAAAACAAACTGTGGCCAAAGATACCTGTGGAGCGGGGCAGCAGTGAAGATAGGTGCTTCAAACAGGACCTGAAGCACCTGACTGCTGGGGACATGGCCTAAGCTCCGGAGAGCTAATAGCTGAAGGAAAACTCCTAGAATGGTAACTTCGGGAAAAAGTTACCCAGGAGCATAGACAGAATGGATAGTCAGGACGTAGCCAAGGGGTCATACACAGAGAGGGCAGCACAGGACAAAAGGGGCAGGCAAGATTCGTAACAGGGACAAGCCAAATCATAACCAGACAGACGTAACGTAACACAGGCACAAAGCACTGACACAGGCACAACAGGGTCAAACACACTCGGCCAAGGGTCAGACTATAAGCTACAGGGAATGGCCCCACAATGAGGCTATAAGAAGCCTCCCAGAATCCCAGAGTGATGCCACCCTAAAACCACCTAATCCCAGAAACTCAGCAGACCATGACAGGTCTCTCCTGAGATGCTCAATTGGGTTTAGGTCAGGGCTTTGGCTGGGCAGATCAAGAATGGTCACAGAGTTGTTTTGAAGTCACTCCTTTGTTATTTTAGCTGTGTGCTTAGGGTCATTGTCTTGTTGGAAGGTGAACTTTCAGCCAAATCTGAGCTCCAGAGCATTTTAGAAGAGGTTTTCATCCAAGATATCTCTGTACTGGGCCGCATTCATGTTTACTTCAATTGCAACCAGTCGTCCTGTTTTTGCAGCTGAAAAACACCTCCATAGCATGATGCTGCCACCACCAGGTTTCACTGTTGGGATTGTATTGGGCAGGTGATGAGCAGTGCCTGTTTTTCTCCACACATACCGCTTAGAATTATCACCAAAAAGTTCTATCTACATCTCATCAGACCAGAGAATCTTATGTCTCATAATCTGGGAGCCCTTCATGTGTATTTTAGCAAACTCTATGTGGGCTTTCATATGTCTTACACTGAGGAGAGGCTTCCGTCTGGCCACTCTGCCATAAAGGCATGACTGGTGGAGGGCTGCAGTGATAGCTGATTTTGTGGAACTTTCTCCCATCTCCCTACTGCATCTGTGGAGCTCAGCCACAGTGATCTTGGGGTTCTTCTTTACCTCTCTCACCAACGCTCTTCTCCCTCGATTGCTCAGATTGGCTGGACAGCCAGGTCTAGGAAGACTTCTGGTGTTCTCAAACTTCATCCATTTAAGG
Organism: Oophaga sylvatica; assembly: GCA_033576555.1. NCBI lineage: Eukaryota > Metazoa > Chordata > Amphibia > Anura > Dendrobatidae > Oophaga > Oophaga sylvatica. The sequence goes on along the minus strand of JARQOD010003868.1, from coordinate 41,869 downwards.
ATTATGGAGGCCACTGTGCTCTTAGGAACGCTGAGTAGTGCAGAAATCCTTTTGTAACCTTGGCCAGATGTGTGCCTTGCCACAATTCTGTCTCTGAGCTCCTTGGCCAGTTCTTTTGACCTCATGATTCTCATTTGGTCTGACATGCACTGGGAGCTGTGAGGTCTTATACAGATAGGTGTGTGCCTTTAAAAATCAAGTCCTATCAGTTTATTTAAACACAGCTTGACTCCAATGAAGGAGTAGAACCATCTCAAGGAGGATCACAAGGAAATGGACAACATGTGACGTAAATATGAGTGTCTGAGCAAAGGGTCTGAATACTTGACCAAGTGATATTTCAGTTTTTCTTTTTTAATAAATTTGCAAAAATTTCTACATTTCTGTTTTTATCAGTCAAGATGGTGTGCAGAGTGTACATTAATGAGAAAAAAATTCAACGCTTTTGCATTTACCAAATGCTGTAATGAAGCAGAGTGACAAATTTAAAGGGGTCTGAATACTTTCTGAACCCACTGTATATAAAGCAGAGTGTATGTGTGAGTGTGTGTATCAAACCACACCCACTCCACATTGCCACTCACGCTACACGCAAAGCCCCGTCCACACAGCCCACATTGTTAGTGAACACGGGCGGAGACACATTCACCTCGAAAGCCCCCCTGCAAAACTCTCTGGCTGCGATGTCCCAGCTGCTGTGAGCTACAATCAGGGCTGCCGCCTTCAGAGAAAGTATCATCGCACAGCAGGCACAGGCCACATCTAGCTCCGTCGTGTCTAGAATGGAGTTGCTTCTGTGAGGCATCAAGGGAAAGGTAGGACCCTCATGGATTACACCTCTGTGCTCATAACAGAAAGTGGCTGTGTGGCGCTGCAGAAGAAGTAGGCTGTGTATACGATACGCTTTATTGCAATTAGTGCAATTTCTCTAGGGATCAAGTGTTACCAATTGTATATGGAAGAGCAGTGTGAGGTGCTGCCGGAGGAGGCGACTATAAAGGAGAAAAGCTGTGCTGCAGAAAAATGCTGTGTATAAAGGAGCATGAAGTGCAGGAGTAATAAGGCCCCTTAACTGATGCCGTTAAAAGTCGTATCGGCAGTGTTTAAGGGATTAATATTGTGCTTAAAAATTTTTTTGCTACAACAAAATGGTGCCGGTTGTGTTCCGTGCACCAGTGAGGGAGTGTTGCTATGTTCAACAGCGACAATTTCTTTTTCTTCTGCGCATTCCCACACTGGTCCTCGGAACACAGTGGGCTGCGCATGTGCAGATTGAGAGCATTGCTTGCCGATAGATGCTATTGCGCATGCGCCAGCACAATTTTGTTGAAGCAAAATTTTTTTTTTTGCAACTAGCTTGGCCCATGCGAAATTTTTGCACATTGGTCGTCGGGGGCGCAGACAATTTCAGAAAAAGCAAATTGGTCAAATGTAAATGTATTTCATGAGATGATGAACACAGACAGGTATTTATATATGTAGATTGGTACTGCAATCCAGTAGATTCCAACCTCTCTGGTGTATTGCCATTTTTGCCTGCTCTCCTCAGCTACCAAATCATAACAGAACGCACCTCAACCGGAAGACATTTTTTGGCCTCTACTTATCAAACCAATTTACCAAACCAAATTGGTTTGATAAGTAGAGGCCAAAAAATGTCTTCCGGTTGAGGTGCCATCTGTTATGATTTGGTAGCTGAGGAGAGCAGGCAAAAACGGCAATACACCAGAGAGGTTGGAATCTACTGGATTGCAGTACCCTGACTAACCACCACAACTAAAGGCAGCCGTGGAGCGTTCCTACGTTGGTCCTAGACGCCTCGTCACAGCCTGAGAGGTTAACTACACCTAAAGATAGAAAGAGGAAAGCTACCTGCCCCGGAGCAGATCCCCAAAGAACATAGGAAGCCCCCAAACATGTAATGGCGGTTAGACAAGAAGAAATACAGACACAGACAGAAAATAGTAAGAGTAAACGTTGGGGCCCAATCTGCCTAGAAAGAAAAAGGATAGGAAGGACACTTACTGCAATCCAAAAAACCCTAAAAAATACCAACTCTACTAATTGCAAAAACACCTGAGATCACACGACCTCTACCACCTAAATTAGTTCTCTGGTGTAACAAAACTAAGCCGCAGCCACTGAAAAAACTGGAAAAGGCAAATGAACAAATAACAGTGGCTCAGATAAACTGAGAGGAGCACAAGCCCCCGGAGGGGACCTGGCTGACCTCCACAGAAGTGCAGGGAAAAAAAAAGTGCAAAAAGCAAACACAAAAATAAAAACAGAAAATATCTTATCTGAGAACAGAAGAGGCAAGACTCAGCAAGATTCCAAGTGAACCAGGAACTACAGTTGAGACAAGAACAACAGATCACCGGCAACCATGATGGGAGGGAACCTCCCTTATATAAGACCAGTCTGTAACTCCTGATTGCCAATCTTCATTGAATGGTTCAGTACTGTTTGTAACCACCAGAGGGAGCTTCTGCTCAGAATTCATTTCTAACACATTCACAACAGTACCCCCCCTTGAGGATGGGTCACCAAACCCTCACTTGGGCAACCAGGTCGGTCAGGATGAGCTCTGTGATACGCACGGATCAGTCTCCTAGCATGGATGTCCGAAGCAAACACCCAAGAATTGTCCTCCTGACCATAACCTCTCCACTTAACCAAATACTGGAGTTTCCGTCTAGAAAAACGAGAATCCAATATTTTCTCAACACATACTCCTGATTGCCCTCAACCAAAACAGGGTCAGGAGGCGCAGCCATAGGAACCACTGGCTCGACAAACCTCATCAATAAGGACTTGTGGAACACGTTATGGATCTTAAATGTCCCTGGAAGAAGTAAACGAAAGGAAACAGCATTAAGAATCTCCATGATCTTATAAGGTCCAATGAACCTAGGCTTAAACTTAGGAGATGCAACTCTCATAGGGATATTTCTTGAGGACAACCAGACCAAGTCCCCCACTTCAAACCGAGGACCATCAGTCCTATGCCGGTTGGCAAACCGCTGGGCCCTCTCCTGAGAGAGGGACAACCTCTCCACTACCTGGTCCCAAATCTGCTGCATACGCTCCACAACAGAGTCAACACCTGGACACACAGAAGCCTCCGTCTGTCCCGAAGAAAATCGAGGGTGAAACCCAAAATTCAATAAAGCAATATAATAGAGATATACCCCATGTTTATTAAATGTTAAGTTTTACATCCCCATTTTTTTGCTGCTGTACATTGAAACCCAAAATTGCAGAAAAATGGAGACATCAAAGTGGCAGAGCTAGCCCTATTATTAAGAGCAAACTCAGCCAAAGGCAAAAAAGAGACCCAGTCATCTTGATCAGCAGACACAAAGCATCTGTCACGGGTGTGTCGCCACGAAGATCGTCGCGATTACACAACCTGACTTCTCACAGCTGAGTTTTTGGTGCTTGGTGTTTTTCGGCAGTGAGGGAGTTAATTCTCCCTCTCTCTGTGCTAGACGAGGCCAAGCCTCGCCCAGCTGAAGTTAATGCTGCAGTAATGGGATTCCTTCAAATACCTGCCAGTCTGCTAGGGAAGTGTCGGTGAAAGCATTCATGCAGACCAGCAGAGCGGATCGTGGTATTGTGAAGTCTGAAGTGAAGAGTACCTGGTGTGGTTTTTTCCCCTCCTCGCTTTATTATTTATCTCCTAACCCGTTGGTGTTCCCTCTGTAGTTGTAGAGTGAGTTTTGTATGCAAGGTGGTCTTTTGGTTTACCCCTTGTACTGTCTCGTTCGTCTTATACTGTGTGTAGGCATTTACCTTCCCGTCCCTGTGGTGGTGATCAGGGTCCTTCTCAGGACTAGATTACTGAGGGTCAGGGATTCACAGGAGATAGGGTTACGCTGGTGGCCTGGACCTCTGTACCATCAACAGTACCTCCAGGTAGAGGGATTAGTCAGGGCCCCAGATTAGGGTCAGCATAGACCCCGGACCTCCTGTATACAGTGACAGCGTGACATTTTCACCGACCATACTAAAGATTCTCTCCAGTCACCATGGATCCAGTAGCCAGTCTAGCTCGGCAATTGCAGAGTTTGTCCATGGAGCTGGCGGACGTTAAGTCCAAGGTTTTGTACCCCTGGAGCAAGCCGGTCCAGAACCTAAAGTAGTTTTCCCTGACAGGTTCACTGGAGGGCGGGACAAGTTTTTTGCTTTCCGGGAGGCATGTAAATTGTACTTTCGGCTGCGACCTCAGTCATCGGGGAGTGAAGATCAAAGGGTGGGAATTGTCATCTCGCTCCTACAAGGGGACCCCCAATCATGGGCGTTCTCGCTTCCCCCGGGCTCCCCAGCTCTCCAGTCAGTGGATAGGTTTTTCGCAGCTCTGGGTCTTGTATATGATGACCCGGATCGGGTCTCTCTTGCTGAATCTAAGTTACGTAAGATACAGCAGGGAGATCGTCCGGCGGAGGAATTCTGTTCGGAGTTCCGTAGGTGGGCCACGGACACCCAGTGGAATGACCCGGCTCTTAGGAGACAGTTTTGTCAAGGTTTATCTGACAAATTAAAGGATGTGCTGGCATAGTATGACCCTCCCACATCACTGGAAGCCACTATGGCCCTTGCTATTCGCATCGACAGACGGCTTCGGGAGAGGTGCGGGGTAACTCCGCCCCCTGTGATGACTCCACCTTCTACTAGGTCCCCTTATATGGAGGTTCCCCTGGTCAGTCCAGAGGAGCCTATGCAGTTAGGAGGGACATCATTCCAAGGGAGGGGATCGGCAGTGTGCCGCAAGACAGGAAGGTGTTTCTTCTGCGGGAGAAAGGGACATTTTATTGGGGGGTGTCCATCCCGTCCTTTGCAGAGTGAGAAGTCGCCGGAAAACTATTGATCCCAGGTTGTGTGGTGGACGGCAATCTGGGAGTATTTCGTCCTCAGGTCCGTCTCAATTTCTCGTACCGGCGGAGGTGGTGGTGGGTACGAGAACTGAGAGGATATCTGTTCTTCTGGATAGTGGGGCCGGGGCTAATCTGGTGGACGCTCGGTTTGCCCGGGTTCAAGGTATGCGACTGAGTGTATTGGCTAAACCCATCCCCATATTCTTGATCGACGCCAGGCCTCTCGGTCAAGGTAGTTTTTTGCAAGCCGTGTATAACATAGATCTTCGAGTGGGGGCGATACATAAAGAATTGTTGTCATGTTATGTGTTGGAGGGTCTTCCCACTCCTATAGTGTTGGGCCTTCCTTGGTTAACTAAGCATAACCCGGTTATTAATTGGCAATCCAGAGAGATAAGCCAGTGGAGTGAATTTTGTAATAAAAACTGCATGAACACGGTCATCGGTGCGGTCGCGCCTAGGGCCTTACCTCCATTTCTGGTGGACTTTGAGGATGTATTTTCGGAGAAAGGGTGTCAAGAACTACCTCCTCATCGCGCGTATGACTATTCTGTAAAATTGCTCCCTGAGGCCAAGTTACCGAAATCTAGGTGGTATAACCTTTCTGGTCCTGAGAGGCAGGCCATGAAGGATTATATTTTGGAGAGTCTGGCTAAGGGGCATATTAGACCTTCATCTTCCCCGGTGGCCGCGGGGTTCTTCTTTGTGAACAAGAAAGATTGAGGCCTAAGCCCTTGCCTGGATTTCCGTGAGCTTAATCGGATTACGGTCCGAGATCCGTATCCGCTCCCACTTATTCCCGAACTCTTCAATCAGATCGTGGGCGCCAAATGGTTCTCTAAGTTGGATCTCAGGGGGGCGTATAATCTGATTAGGATGAAGGAGGGGGATGAATGGAAGACGGTGTTTAACACTCCGGAGGGGCATTATGAGAACCTTGTCATGCCATTTGGGCTGACTAATGCCCCGGCGGTGTTTCAACATTTTGTTAATGACATCTTTCGCCACCTGGTGGGACAGTTTATTGTCATATATCTGGATGACATCTTAATTTACTCGCCGGATCTTGTGTCTCATCAGGAGCATGTTAGGCAGGTGTTGCAGATCTTGCGGGATAATAAACTGTACGCCAAATGGGAAAAGTGTGTGTTCGCCGTACAGGAACTTCAGTTTTTAGGATTCCTGGTGTCAGCATCCGGTTTTCGTATGGACCCTGGGAAAGTGCGGGCAGTTCTTGAGTGGGATCTGCCAGAGGATCTTAAGGCATTACAACGTTTCCTGGGGTTTGCTAACTACTACCGGAAATTTATTCGTAATTTCTCGTCCATAGTTAAACCTCTCACAGACATGACTAAAAAAGGGACGGATTATTCAAGGTGGTCTGACAAGGCTTGTCAAGCGTTTTCCTCCTTGAAAAAATGTTTTGCTTCGGCACCCATACTCATTCAACCAGATGCGTCACAGCCGTTCATTGTGGAGGTAGACGCTTCTGAGGTAGGGGTGGGAGCGGTATTATCTCAAGGTCCGTCCCCTGGTAAGTGGCATCCATGCGCCTTCTTCTCTAAAAAATTGTCATCCGCTGAGAGGAATTACGATGTCGGCAATAGGGAGCTCTTGGCCATTAAGTTAGCTTTTGAGGAGTGGCGTCATTTTTTGGAGGGGGCAGTACACCCGGTCACCGTCATTACCGATCACAAGAACCTGCTATATTTAGAGTCTGCAAAACGTCTGAATCCCAGACAAGCTAGGTGGTTGTTGTTTTTTACCAGGTTTAATTTGTCGTCACATATCGTCCTGGGTCAAAAAATGTAAAGTCGGATGCCTTATCTCGCAGTTTCCCTGGGGCCGGGAAGACGGATGACCCAGTTCCTATCCTTCAGGAGGGGGTGGTGGTGTCGGCAGTATGCTCTGAGCTTGAGGAGGAGGTATTGGAGGCTCAGGGGGACGCCCCTGTTGGACCTCCAGGGAGACTGTTTGTTCCAGATCAGTTGCGACAAAAGGTGATCGAGGCACACCATAATTCAGCTTTGGCAGGACACCCAGGGAGTAAAGCAACTGTGGATCTCCTCTCGCGCCAGTTTTGGTGGCCTAACTTACATAGGGAGGTGGTAACTTTTGTCGAGTCCTGTGGGGTTTGTGCGCGCTCTAAGACCCCACATACCCATCCGTCTGGGGCCCTCTTACCTTTGAAGATCCCGGAGCGTCCGTGGACTCATCTGTCTATGGACTTTATTACGGACCTCCCGCCGTCTTCGGGTAAAACAGTCATACTCATTGTAGTGGACAGGTTCAGCAAGATGGCACATTTTATCGCTCTTCCTAATGCTAAAACTCTTGCGCAGGTGTTCATTGGGGAGATTGTGAGACTTCACGGGGTACCCTCCGATGTGGTGTCGGATCGGGGGTCTCAGTTTGTGTCCAAATTCTGGAAGGCATTTTGTACACGGCGGGGGATGCAGTTGTCATTTTCATCGGCTTTTCATCCGCGGACCAATGGTCAGACAGAGCGTCTGAACCAGAGCTTGGAGACATATCTCCGGTGTTTTGTGTCAGAGAACCAGGAGGACTAGGCTTCTTTCTTGCCTCTGGCGGAATTCGCTCTTAACAATAGGCGGAGCGAGTCCACTGGTAAGTCCCCGTTTTTTAGGGCATATGGTTTTCACCCCCAGTTTTGTACTTTCATTAGGGGGGACTCTTCTGGGGTTCCTGAGGAGGAACGATTTTCATCGTCACTTGCTTCAGTGTGGAGAGGAGTGCTGAATAATCTGAGTACTATGGGGAACCGATACAAACGTATGGCGGATAGGAGGAGAGTGTCTGGTCCGGACCTAAGTGTGAACGATCGGGTATGGTTGTCTACCAAGAATATAAAACTAAAGGTTCCCTCCTGGAAACTGGGTCCCAGGTTCATCGGGCCATACAGGATCAGTTCTATAATTAATCCGGTGGCATTCCGTCTTGACCTCCCCCCTACGTTTAAAATTCAGAATGTGTTCCACAGATCGTTGCTTAAGAGGTATGTGGCGCCGGTGATACCATCACCTTTACCTCCTCCTCCTGTGGTGGTCAATGGTAACTTGGAGTTTCAGGTGTCGAAAATCATCGATTCACGTCTGAATCGCCGGTCCCTTCAGTACCTGGTTCATTGGAAGGGGTATGGTCCTGAGGAGAGGACGTGGGTTCCTGCGTCGGATATTAACGCAGACCGATTAATTCAGGCTTTCCACACATCTCACCAGATAAACCTGGCCCTGAGGGTCCGGAGGCCCCTCGTAGAAGGGGGGATACTGTCACGGGTGTGTCGCCACGAAGATCGTCTCGATTACACAACCTGACAGCTGAGTTTTTGGTGCTTGGTGTTTTTCGGCAGTGAGGGAGTTAATTCTCCCTCTCTCTGTGCTAGACGAGGCCCAGCCTCGCCCAGCTGCAGTTAATGCTGCAGTAATGGGATTCCTTCAAATACCTGCCAGTCTGCTAGGGAAGTGTCGGTGAAAGCATTCATGCAGACCAGCAGAGCGGATCGTGGTATTGTGAAGTCTGAAGTGAAGAGTACCTGGTGTGGTTTTTTCCCCTCCTCGCTTTATTATTTATTTCCATACCCGTTGGTGTTCTCTCTGTATTTGTAGAGTGAGTTTTGTATGCAAGGTGGTCTTTTGGTTTACCCCTTGTACTGTCTCGTTCGTCTTATACTGTGTGTAGGCATTTACCTTCCCGTCCCCTGTGGTGGTGATCAGGGTCCTTCTCAGGACTAGATTACTGAGGGTCAGGGATTCACAGGAGATAGGGTTACGCTGGCGGCCTGGACCTCTGTACCATCAACAGTACCTCCAGGTAGAGGGATTAGTCAGGGCCCCAGCTTAGGGTCAGCATAGACCCCAGACCTCCTGTATACAGTAACAGCGTGACAGCATCTCAGATAAGTCTCCAATGTCTGGTTTGTTCTCTCAGTTTGTCCATTGGTCTGAGGATGAAAAGCCAAGGAGAAAGACAATTGAACACCAAGTTTAGAACAAAAAGTCCTCCAAAATCTGGAAACAACCTGGACTCCTCTGTCAGACACAATGTTCTCAGGAATGCCGTGTAACCGAACCACGTGCTGAAGGAACAAAGGCACCAATTCGGAGGAGGAAGGCAACTTAGGTAATGGCACAAGATGTATCATTTTGGAAAACCTATCACAAATCACCCAGATAACGGTCATTCTCTGAGAAACAGGGAGGTCGGAAATGAAATCCATAGAGATATGGGTCCATGGTCTCTTGGGCACAGGCAATGGCATCAACAAACCACTAGAGCGAGAGCAAGGCTTGGAGCGAGAGCAAGTCCCGCAGGACTGCACAAATTCCCTGACGTCACGAGACAAAGTAGGCCACCAAAAGGACCGACTAACCAAGTCTCTGGTACCAAAAATTCCGGGATGACCGGCCAACGCGGAACAATGAATCTCAGACATCACACTCTTTTTCCACCGGTCGGGGACAAACAATTTCCCAATAGGGCAGCGCTCGGGTTTATCCTCCTGACACCCTTCCAGAGCCAGTCTCAAATTGGGCGAGATGGCGGAAAGAACTACACCCTCTTTCAAAATAACAGCAGGATCAGATAACTCAGGAGAGTCCGCAAGGAAACTCCTCGAGAGGGCATCCGCCTTAACATTCTTAGTGCCAGGAAGAAAGGAAACCACAAAATTAAAACGTGTGAAAAACAAGGCCCACCTGGCCTGTCTAGGATTAAGTCGCTTGGCTGATTCCAGATAAACCAGATTCTTATGGTCCGTGAGGACCACCACCTGATGTTTGGCTCCCTCCAGCCAATGTCTCCACTCTTCAAAAGCCCACTTCATGGCCAATAACTCCCGATTACCCACATCATAATTACGTTCAGTTGGAGAAAATTTTCGAGAGAAAAAGGCACAAGGGTTACTTTTAGAGGTCTCTGGATCTCTTTGGGACAAAACGGCACCTGCCCCAATTTCAGAGGCATCAACCTCCACCTGAAATGGCAGAGAAACATCAGGCTGCCGTAGAACAGGAGCAGAAGTGAATCTCTGCTTAAGTTCCTGAAACGCAGAGATTGCCTCAGGAGGCCAATTTACCACATCAGAACCCTTTTTGGTCAAATCAGTCAATGGTTTAACAATAACAGAGAAATTACCAATAAATTTACGATAAAAATTGGCAAAACCCAAGAATCTCTGAAGAGCCTTTAATGAAGTAGGTTGGACCCAATCACAGATGGCCTGAACCTTGACCGGGTCCATTTCAATAACAGATGGGGACAAAATGAATCCCAGAAATGAGATCCTCTGTACGCCAAAAAGACACTTTGATCCCTTCACATACAGAGCATTCTCTCTCAAAATCTGGAACACAGTCCGAACATGTTTCACATGAGAGTCCCAGTCATTGGAAAAAATCAAGATATCATCCAAATAAACAATCAGAAATTTATCCACAAAATCCCTGAAAATGTCATTCATGAAGGGCTGGAAGACGGAAGGAGCATTAGTGAGCCCAAAGGGCATCACTAGGTACTCAAAATGCCCCTCTGGGTTATTAAACGCCGTCTTCCATTCATCCCCGTGCTTAATGCGAATAAGTTTATACGCCCCCCTGAGGTCAAGCTTGGTAAACCAAGTAGCACTTTTCACCCTGGAAAATAGGTCAGAAATCAAGGGTAACGGATATTGATATTTCACAGTGATATTGTTCAAGAGACGATAATCAATACACGGCCTTAATGAACCATCCTTTTTGGCCACAAAGAAATAACCGGCACCAAAGGGTGAAGAGGATGGTCTGATATGACCCTTCTCCAATGACTCCTTGATATAAGACCGCATAGCGTCATGTTCAGGTACAGACAAGTTAAAAAGGCGACCTTTAGGGAATTTACTACCAGGCACTAATTCAATAGCGCAGTCATAGCTCCTATGGGGAGGCAAGGATGCAGATTTACTTTCGCTAAACACATCAGAAAAATCAGTCAAAAAGTCAGGAACATCCTGAGCCTGGGGAGAGGCAGAAAAAACAGGAGTGTTGGCATTAACACATTGGCAGCGCCAACTGGTTACAGACACAGATTTCCAATCCAAAATAGGATTATGAGACTGTAACCAAGGGAAACCTAGTACAATAATGTCATGCAGATTATACAGCACCAAAAATTTGCAACCCTCCTGATGATCAGGTTCAACCCTCATTATCACCTGAGTAGAGAACTGGGGTTTATTCTCAGCCAAAGGGGTAGAATCAATCCCCAGTAGGGGAATAGACTTCCGTAGGGGTATCAAGGGAAACCCACAACGCTTAACAAAATCAAAATCCATCAGGTTAATAGCTGCTCCCGAATCAACAAAAGCCTGAGCAGAAAATGTGGACAGGGAGCAAATCAGGGTAACAGTCAACAGAAATTTAGTCTGAACACTACCCAAGACAACTGAGCGTGCAAAACGTCTTCCCCGCTTAGGGCAGACTGAAATAGCATGAGAGGCGTCACCACAGTAGAAACATAACCCATTGCGTTTTCGAAACTCATGACGCTGTGCCCCAGAAGCCACTCTATCACGCTGCATGGGTTCGGAAGCTGGTTCACAAGGCAACACTATTCCACGCATACCTCTACGCTCACGCAAACGTCTGTCAATTTGAATCGCTAATGACATAGAATCATTGAGACCAGAGGGAGCAGGGAAACCCACCATAACATCTTTTACATTCTCTGACAGACCCTTCCGAAAAAGGGCTGCCAAAGCATCATCATTCCATTTGGTCAGGACTAGTGTTGAGCATTCCGATACCGCAAGTATCGGGTATCGGCCGATATTCGCTGTATCGGAATTCCAATACTTAGTTCCGATATTTTTCCAATATCGTATACCGGAATCGGAAGTTCCCATAATTCTTTGAGAGGCAATGTGATTTTAGTCAGCCAATGAGGAATCTTATGAAGTGTGGGCACATCCTGTAATGCTGCGGTCATCTTAACTAATGGCATGGCTGTGATTGGCTGCTGAAATGATGTCAGAATGCACTATAAAAGGCGCCGCCGCCATTTTAGCGTCACTGTGCTGTGAACTCAGTTAGGGACAGAACGCTGCTGTGCTGACTCTGAGGGACAGTTAGAGATTGCGATTTAGTGTACTGTGCTGTAGGCAGGCTAGCACCAACTGCTGTGTAAAGCTTCCTTTTGCCTTGCAGTGTTGTTTTAACAGCTCTGTGCAAGGTGTGTGTGAGAGTGCAGATGACGCTGCAGTTTGCTCTGCATCCACCGCTGTTTGTAGGCATCTGCACGTGTCACTCACTGACTCTTTTTTTATTTTATTTTGTGGAATTGGTGCAGCTCCATTATATTTGAAAAAAATCTAATCTATTAGTGTGACGCGCTTCCATCCATATACAATACATTGGTTGCAAACACTATAGAAGTACAGAAAGGAGCCTTTCACAGATAGTGAACAGTTGTGTTCAGTGTTAAATGCAGTCTGTGAGGTTTTGATTTTGAGTGCAGATCACGCTCCAGTTAGTTTTTCAACCACTGCTGGTTGTAGTCTGCTGAGCGTGTGTCACTGCTCATCCTTCACATTTTTCTCTTAATTGGTGCTGCTCCATTATATTTGAAAAAAATCTAATCTATTAGTGTGACGCGCTTCCATCCGTATACAATACATTGGTTGCAAACACTATAGAAGTACAGAAAGGAGCCTTTCACAGATAGTGAACAGTTGTGTTTCAGTGTTCACTGCAGTCTGTGAGGTTTTGATTTTTTGAGTGCAGATCACGCTCCAGTTAGTTCTTCAACCACTGCTGGTTGTAGTCTGCTGAGCGTGTGTCACTGCCTCATCCTTCACATTTTTCTCTAATTGGTGCTGCTCCATTATATTTGAAAAAAATCTAATCTATTAGTGTGACGCGCTTCCATCCGTATACAATATATTGGTTGCAAACACTATAGAAGTACACAAAGGGGCCTTTCACAGCTACTGAACAGTTGTCTGCAGTGTTCACTGTAGTCTGTGAGCTTTTCATTTTTTGAGTGCAGATTACGCTCCAGTTAGTTCTTCAACCACTGATGGTTGTAGTCTGCTGAGCGTGTGTCACTGCCTCATCCTTCACATTTTTCTCTAATTGGTGCTGCTCCATTATATTTGAAAAAAATCTAATCTATTAGTGTGACGCGCTTCCATCCGTATACAATACATTGGTTGCAAACACTATAGAAGTACAGAAAGGAGCCTTTCACAGATAGTGAACAGTTGTGTTTCAGTGTTCACTGCAGTCTGTGAGGTTTTGATTTTTTGAGTGCAGATCACGCTCCAGTTAGTTCTTCAACCACTGCTGGTTGTAGTCTGCTGAGCGTGTGTCACTGCCTCATCCTTCACATTTTTCTCTAATTGGTGCTGCTCCATTATATTTGAAAAAAATCTAATCTATTAGTGTGACGCGCTTCCATCCGTATACAATACATTGGTTGCAAACACTATAGAAGTACACAAAGGGGCCTTTCACAGCTACTGAACAGTTGTCTGCAGTGTTCACTGTAGTCTGTGAGCTTTTCATTTTTTGAGTGCAGATTACGCTCCAGTTAGTTCTTCAACCACTGCTGGTTGTAGTCTGCTGAGCGTGTGTCACTGCCTCATCCTTCACATTTTTCTCTAATTGGTGCTGCTCCATTATATTTCAAAAAAATCTAATCTTTTAGTGTGACGCGCTTCCATCCGTATACAATACATTGGTTGCAAACACTATAGAAGTACACAAAGGGGCCTTTCACAGCTACTGAACAGTTGTCTGCAGTGTTCACTACAGTCTCTGAGGAATAACCACACTTAGGCCTTATAACTTTTCTGACTTTCTTTATCAATCTACCAAGATGAAGAAGGCAGGGAGTAAGGCACGTGGTCGTGGCCGTGGAGTTTCAGCAGGGAGAGGACGTGGGGATTCTGTGGCTGCTGCCGCACCCAGTGACACAGCATCCACCAGTTTTCCCCGTGAGCGTTCCTTTATGCGCACTTTTGTAGGAGCTCAGCGTACCCCCCTGCTGCGGGAAGAACAAATTGAAGCCGTTGTTGGTTGGATGGCAGACAATGCATCGACTTCAATTGCTTCCACCTCCTCTCAGGACCACAGCACTGTTGAACAACCATCTGTCTCTTCACCGCCTGCCAAATTGCCCAGGCAGTCAGAGAGTTCTGAACTGGAGCCAGCTGAGTCTCTGCTTCTGTTCTCAGAATCTGGTGGCTTGCAAACAGGGGCCCAGCCAAGCAGCATTCTGGAATGTGAAGAAGAGGCAGTATGCAGTGATGCGCAACAGCTGTGTCTCTCTGAATGTGAAGAGGCGGGTGAGCCAGTGCCGATGGTCAGCACACCGCAGAACGCATCTGATGATGATGAGACTCAGGTGCCAGTTTCTGTTGAGCATGGTGCTGGCCAGACCACCCAACAGCAGCAGGTGTTGGAAGAGGGTAGTGGAGATGATGAGGTCCAAGACCCAACATGGCGTGAGGAACAGGAAGGTGGTGGTAGCAGCTCTGAGGAAGAGATTGCCCCAACGCTCCAAACAGTAGGGAGAGGTAGGCTGCAGACTCGGTTGCCTGTAGCCTCCAGTTTGGCACCCGTTCGTAGCAGTTCTCTTCCAACAGCCAAAACGGGCGCTCCAAGGACTTGCACTGCATGGTCCTTTTTTGACACACTTGCAGATGATATTTGCTATGTCAAATGCAAGCTGTGTAATCAAAAAGTAAAAAGAGGTAGAAGTGTCAGTAACCTTAATACCACAAATATGTGGAAACATGTGCGGTCAAAGCACGTGGTTGAGTTACAAAGACACACTGGAGATGTAGGCCAACCTACAGCAGCACATACATCTTCAGCTCGTGTTGGAGCCTCTTCCTCCAGCTCACACACAGCTGGTTCGGCTTCCTCACAGGATCGCCATGGAAGAACCTCTGTCACTGTTGTCCAGAGACCCAGTGTTATTCCACCCACAGCTGCAAGTTCCCTGTCATCCTCACACTCCCAGGCCACAAAACAGCCATCGGTAGCACAGGCATGGGATAAAAGACGGCCATACTCGGCAAACCATCCACGAGCACAGGCTCTGAATGCTGGCATTGCAAAACTCCTGTCCCTTGAAATGCTGTCATTCAGGCTGGTGGAGACTGACAGTTTCCGTAACTTAATGGCATTGGCAGTCCCACAATACAATGTGCCCAGCCGATTTTATTTCAGCAGGCAAGCCGTCCCTGGTCTGCAAAAGCATGTTGAGGGAAAAATTAAACATGCACTACTAAACGCCGTCAGTAGCAAGGTCCACCTGACCACCGATGCGTGGACCAGTACCCATGGCCAGGGACGATACCTTTCCCTCACTGCCCATTGGGTCAATGTTGTGGAGCCGGGTACAGATCTTGCGAGTGGCACTGTACGTGTTCTGCCAACTCCAAGGATTGCAGGAATCAAGTCTGTCCACATTGACTCCTCCTCCTACTCCAGTTCCTCAGAATCATCGCTGCAGGAGCCGTCACGGTCTACCTCCACATGGACCCGTGAACGCTTACCTGATGCGACTGATATGAGCACAGCCGTGGCCAAACGTCAACAGGCCGTCCTGAAATTAATTTCCATGGGGAATCGAAGCCACACAGCGCAGGAGCTCTGGAATGCGATCAAGCAGGAGAGCGACGTGTGGTTTTTGCCAGCGAATCTCCAGCCAGGCTTGGTAGTGTGTGACAATGGCCGAAATCTGGTGGCAGCTCTGGGCCTTGGCAACCTCACTCACATACCATGTCTGGCACATGTGCTCAACTTGGTCGTGCAGAGTTTTTTGAGGGACTATCCGGATCTTGATGCACTGCTGCACAAGGTCCACCTAGAGTGCGCTCACTTGCGACGTTCCAGCATCGCCAGATCGCGCATTGCAGCTCTGCAACGCAGATTTCGCCTTCCTGAACATCGCATCATATGTGACGTACCCACCAGGTGGAATTCCACGTTACATATGTTGGAGCGGTTGTGTGAGCAGCAGCCAGCAGTAATGGAGTATCAGCTGCATCAGGAGCAATCAACCCGCAATTTGCGCCGTTCACACTTCACCACTACTGAGTGGGCCTCTATGAAGGACATCTGCCACGTTTTGCGTGCGTTTGATGAGTCAACGTGGATGGCGAGTGCAGATGATGCACTAGTCAGCCTGACTGTCCCCCTTATCTGCCTGCTTCAAAAAACACTGCAAGCACTAAGGGATGAGGTTTTGGAAGAGGTGGAGGATGAGGATTCACAAATTCCATCACCTTCTGGACAGTCAGCGCAACGTGGTTCCTCACAAAGGGCTGGGCAGGGCTCACTTTGTGAGGAGGATGAGGAGGAGTCAATGGAGGAGGAAGACATCGCTCCAGAGGGAGGTACACAACGCTCTAGTCAGTATGTAGAGCGAGGGTGGGGTGATGCAGAGCAGGCAGAGATGACGCCTCTTGCAGGGGACAGCGTTTCTTGGCCAGTTGGGAGTCTGCAGCACATGGTTGATTTCATGCTGCAGTGCCTGAGAAACGACCGCCGCATCGCCCACATTCTCACCACGTCTGATTATTGGGTGTACACCCTCCTAGACCCTCGCTACCGGGACAACTTACAAAGCCTCATCACACCGTTGAACCGGGAGCGTAAAATGCGGGAGTACCAAGACACACTGGTGCAATCCATAATGTTCTCCATTCCAGCCGAGAGCACTGTGCTGCTGCTACTGCTTTACAAAGCAGCTCTGTGCGTCGAGGCAGTAGAGACAGCTCTGCAACAAGAGGGAGCACAAGCAGCGCCTCTTCAAAAGGCAAGACCAGTATGTTCCAAATGTGGCGAAGTTTTGTGGCAGCGCCACAAATGTCTACACCATCCGAGACGGCTCCAGTCAGCAGGAGGCAACGTTTCCGTAAGATGGTGACAGACTACATGTCTTTCCCTCTCAGTGTACTCCCAGATGGCTCTTCCCCATTCAAGTTTTGGGTCTCTAAGCTGGATACATGGCCAGAGCTTAGCCAGTATGCATTGGAGGTGCTGGCTTGCCCTGCTGCCAGTGTATTATCGGAGCGCGTCTTTAGTGCTGCAGGTGGTGTACTAACAGACCGTCGCATGCGACTATCCTCCGATAATGTAGACCGGCTTACTTTTCTGAAAATGAACAAGGCATGGATCTCGCCAGAATTTGTCTGTCCGTTTTCAGATTAAATAACTGGTTCGCAACGTTATCCATGTCTCCTGTTATGTTCATCTTTCTACCACCTGAACTCTACTCCCTGGGCTACAACACTGCCAGTCGCTGCTCAGAAGTGTCGTGTCCACAGACCAATACACAAGCTATAGTGTTAGTGGGGTTCAGTAACGCCAGCTGTTCCCCTGCTGTGTGTCCGGCAAGAAGTCTCCTGTTCCCTACACATGAACAGAAAAAACCCATGTCGAACATGCTCCAAATAGGGAAGAGCCGTCACCCTGATTGTTATGCTTAAAACATGAAATTGTGAAGTTTTCCAGGCCTAGAATGATACATTTTTATGACAAATATGGACAAATAATAATTTGTCATCACAGCGCATATCTGCACATGTCTATTAGAAATGGTAACAAAAACTAAAACATAGTGTTCACTTTTTGAAATTAATGCATAAAAGTACATTTCATACTTATCAATTAATGCTTTTTAAGGAACTTTATCTGTACCTGTAAGATAATGCAGTCAATGGATGTACGAATCATAAAATCCTCATCATCATCATCACGAGTTTTATTTATGACAGACATTATAAAATACACATACTGATGCCAACTGTAACTTCACACACCATATATGAAATGGCCAGCATGTAAACCTGGTAATAATGTGCAATAATAAATTATTACATCTAGAAAGTGCATCATGCATACTGACAATAGGTAGTTATACCTGCAAGTGCTGTTGAAACAACCACAACAGATATAATTTAATAATGGTATATAGGTATCACAGTGCATAGTTACTCATGGACAATGTCGATGTAATACTGTACCTCAATAAAGTCAGCGTCAACCATTATGCTTGTTAGTCTTGTAGATTGTTAAAGATGGAACGTTCTTTTTTTGTTGGTCATAGGTGGAGTATTAGACAGTAAATGATTACTGCTGTCGTATTTTTGGCGTCCCTGGGGCGCAATAACGCTGCGTAACGTCACATTTTATAGAGTCATCTAATTGACACACGCTACCCTACCCTACGCGTGACAGTAGGAAGGTAGTGTTGACGGATAAATCCTTGCGCAACCAGACATGCTTTTACCCTCTTCAACACTGTACAAGCAAAAAATGCATGATTGCAGCCGCAGACTTTATTGACGTACAGTATAACATCGCCATTACCCATCAGAGGCTGTCCACTGTCTGATACAGACATAGAATATACCTTTGCTATCCGTAGCCTTTGTTTCACCTACACTTGCAGGCACACACTTAAATTGTGACAATGCATTATGTTTTTTTAAATGGTTATTTTTCATCGTACATTATTGTGTCATCACATTGATGAGTCCATGCTGGACATGTCATACATGCTGTACAAAGTAACGATTTTATTAACTTAAACAATTGAAATGTCTGTGACTGTCACATCTAAATTGCAATGATGATGATGATGAGTGACTATTACAAAATCCATTGTCTTCACTATGTTATGGTTTAACATAGCGTTCCTTAAGCATTATTCATAAATACAAAAATGGACTTTTATTCTTAAATTTACAGCACTATATTTTGTAACCAATTTTTTGGGTGGTGTGTTGTTCCATTTCTTGTTGGCATGTGCATATATGCGTTTATATTTGCAGTGTCTTTATTTTTATTCTTGAAGTTAGGAAACATGTGTATCTTCGTACCGTGTTAGCCAGTAGATAGAAAAATATTTAGACTTGAGAGTCCGCAGTGGTTGTTACCTTTTAATGGATAACTGAAAAGATGGTAACAAATTGCAAGCTTTCGAGGCTACTCACGTCTCTTCATCAGGCAAAGACTAAAACAAAAAATGAAGCATCACATATTTCTATACACAACAGGACACAGGAATAGTGAAATAGGTAAGACAAGTAAGTGACGTGTAGCAGAACTCTCATTATCACAGAGGGATGAACATAAATATTGGAACAGTTCCTAGATAAGGATAGAAAGTTTTATTGCCCTCTGATTGGGGTCTGGTTTTGTGTTTTCATGCCCCTGGAAGGGCAGAGACGCAGATTCCTTAATTGATATAGAATGACATAAATCCGTGTGATCTATTCATTCCATCACTAACAGTGTCAAAGGTCATGATGAGCTTATATTCTGAAACCTTTGTATCTTTCTCATATTTGAAGTTATATTTTAATACCAGTAATTCCATATCCATCATGCTATGACCGGGCATACAAAATTGTTTTGCCACAGGTAAATCCATTATTTTTTCTCTTATTGTGTGGCGCTGATAATTCATCCTTGTTCTCATTTTTTGGCCGGTCTCCCCTCACTTGTCCCTCCCTCACTTGTCTTACCTATTCCTGTGTCCTGTTGTGTGTAGAAATATGTGATTCTTCATTTTTTGTTTTAGTCTTAGCCTGATGAAGAGACCTGAGTAGTCTCGAAAGCTTGGAATTTGTTACCATATTTTCAGTTAGCCATTAAACGGTATCAACCACAGAGGACTCTCAAGTATAAATATTTTCTATTCTTGGAATTGAAATTCATCATTTTATTGTCCTAGTAAAACTTCATTTATTCTTGTTTGAAGTACATACATTTGCAATGGCCACGTAACAAGGCAATAACTCAATATTTTATGCCTACACCCTCCTTGACCCTGGCTTCAACACCGTCAGTTGCTGTCAGAAGTGTTAGATGCACAGATGAAAACAATCGCTGATGTGTTTGGGGGTTCAGTAACGCCTGCTGTTCCCCTGCTGTGTGTCTGGCAAAAATTACTGCTGCTAACTACAACTTCAACTTCAAACATCTCATACTAGGCCTCTGCCTACACCCTCCTTGACCCTGGGCTTCAACACCGCCAGTTGCTGCTCAGAAGTGTTAGATGCACAGATGAAAACAATCGCTGATGTGTTTGTGGGGTTCAGTAACGCCTGCTGTTCCCCTGCTGTGTGTCTGGCAAAAATTACTGCTGCTAACTACAACTTCAACTTCAATCATCTCATACTAGGCCTCTGCCTACACCCTCCTTGACCCTGGGCTTCAACACCGCCAGTTGCTGCTCAGAAGTGTTAGATGCACAGATGAAAATAATCGCTGATGTGTTTGTGGGGTTCAGTAACGCCTGCTGTTCCCCTGCTGTGTGTCTGGCAAAAATTACTGCTGCTAACTACAACTTCAACTTCAAACATCTCATACTAGGCCTCTGCCTACACCCTCCTTGACCCTGGGCTTCAACACCGCCAGTTGCTGCTCAGAAGTGTTAGATGCACAGATGAAAACAATCGCTGATGTGTTTGTGGGGTTCAGTAACGCCTGCTGTTCCCCTGCTGTGTGTCCGGCAAAAATTGCTGCTAGCTACCTAATCATGGTGAAAAAAACATGACATGTCAAAGTGTCTAGTGCTACACATAGATATGAGGCTACACCCTGATTTCTAAGATGTAAACATTTGAAACGTCAACTTTAAAACCATAAAATGATTAGTCTTTGTCACAAATCTGTTACAAAATTATTGTGACATATTATTACAGATATGCACATGTCGAAAACAAATGCAAACACAAAAGCCTACTTATGCTATAGGATACTGATGGTCAACCTTGTCACTCCATAGCTTAGACAAATCCAACTCACATCATGACTCAAATTCTGCAATGTTGGAAGTGCATAATGTGGGTTGAACTTTGACAACTGCTGCAGTGCGAAGGTTATACTTCAGTGTTCTTGCCTTTTAAATAAAAGCATACAAGTAAATATAATAATCCAATGTTGATTAAGGGACGTGATGTACACCTGTAATATTGTGCAAACAATGCATGTAGGAATAGTCCTCTTCAACATTACTTATATTTGGTCATTTTAAAAAATACATATTTAATTAGAAAGTTAACAGCCCATATCATAAAGGTCCTTCATGTAAACATGATAATCGCTAACAAAAATCATGCATTACCTTGGTAAAGTCAATAGTGCATAGTCACAATAGCAAAATATATACCTGTAAGTGGTGCTGAAAGAACGACAACTGATAGAATAGGTGAATGATATCTATTTATCAGACTGAATAGCGACACCTGTACAATGTCGATATAATACTGTACCTTAACAAAACAGCTGTGTCACACCTCACACTCGTTTTTCTTGTAGCTTTTTATGTAATAGGGCACATGCGTGTATGTTTCATCATAGGTGCATGTTTACTGAGTAAAGCAGTCATGACAACGCCTTTGTGTTGTCGGTACGCTTGCGATGATGAACGATGCGCACCGTGAATGTTAGTCTGCGTCATAAGATGTACAGACACTCCAATACCCAACGAGTCACAGCAGGAAGCCAGTCTGTGCGTCCAAACAAAGGCGCAACCATACATGCACGTAACCTTTTATAAAGCTATATAAAAAAAGGATGTAGTAGTAACGCACACTTTATTGAGGTACAGTATTACATCGCCATTCACCATCTGTGGCTATGCAGTCTCATCTATATATACCTTATCTATCCGTTGTCATGCTTGCAAGTCCACAGTCAGGCATAAATATCTGTTTTCACTCTGCACTATGCACTTTTTAAATTTTTTGTTTGTTAATATAAATGATTGGCACATATTATCAGTATTACATGATGGAAATTTTAGATATTTTTTAAAAAATTTTAGTGATATTATTCACCAAATGTAAAGTTTTATGAATGTCAAAGATAACTTGTAATGCTGATTATGTTTTTAAGTCAGCCATTCATTGTCTACACAATAAAAATGGTGTACATACTGTTACTTAGCCATCATTAATGGATTCTGATATGTACTTGTATGCTTTTATTTTAAACCGTATAGCAGATTATTTAACCTATTTTAATTGTGGTTTGCATTGCTTTTCAACATGTTAATGTATGCGTTTATGTTTGTAAATTATTAATTTACATATATTTTTTTAAGTAAAATCATCATCTTATGGTACTAAAGGTTATATTTCTCTTGTTTGGAGTATAGACATTTTTAATTGACACGTAACAAGGAAAATACTTGATATAGTATTTAAACATCCTCCTTGACCCTGGGCTACAACACCGCCAGTTGTTGCTCGGAAGTGCTGTTAGCACAGTCAACACTTGCTCCTGTGTTACTGGGGTTCAGTAATGTCAGCTGTTCCCTGCTGTGTGAACGGCAAAAAGTCCTGCTGCTCCATCATGTTCTCTTCTCATTCCTGGGCTACAACACCGCCAGTTGTTGCTCGGAAGTGCTGTTAGCACAGTGAACACTTGCTCCTGTGTTACTGGGGTTCAGTAATGTCAGCTGTTCCCCTGCTGTGTGAACGGCAAAAAGTCCTGCTGCCTCCACCATGTTCTCTTCTCATCCCTGGGCTACAACACCGCCAGTTGTTGCTCGGAAGTGCTGTTAGCTCAGTGAACACTTGCTCCTGTGTTACTGGGGTTCAGTAATGTCAGCTGTTCCCCTGCTGTGTGAACGGCAAAAAGTCCTGCTGCCTCCACCATGTTCTCTTCTCATTCCTGGGCTACAACACCGCCAGTTGTTGCTCGGAAGTGCTGTTAGCACAGTGAACACTTGCTCCTGTGTTACTGGGGTTCAGTAATGTCAGCTGTTCCCCTGCTGTGTGAACTGCAAAAAGTCCTGCTGCCTCCACCATGTTCTCTTCTCATCCCTGGGCTACAACACTGCCAGTTGTTGCTCGGAAGTGCTGTTAGCACAGTGAACACTTGCTCCTGTGTTACTGGGGTTCAGTAATGTCAGCTGTTCCCCTGCTGTGTGAACGGCAAAAAGTCCTGCTGCCTCCACCATGTTCTCTTCTCATCCCTGTTCTACAACACCGCCAGTTGTTGCTCGGAAGTGCTGTTAGCACAGTCAACACTTGCTCCTGTGTTACTGGGGTTCAGTAATGTCAGCTGTTCCCCTGCTGTGTGAATGGCAAAAAGTCCTGCTGCCTCCACCATGTTCTCTTCTCATTCCTGGGCTACAACACCGCCAGTTGTTGCTCGGAAGTGCTGTTAGCACAGTCAACACTTGCTCCTGTGTTACTGGGGTTCAGTAATGTCAGCTGTTCCCCTGCTGTGTGAACGGCAAAAAGTCCTGCTGCCTCCACCATGTTCTCTTCTCATCCCTGGGCTACAACACCGCCAGTTGTTGCTCGGAAGTGCTGTTAGCACAGTCAACACTTGCTCCTGTGTTACTGGGGTTCAGTAATGTCAGCTGTTCCCCTGCTGTGTGAACGGCAAAAAGTCCTGCTGCCTCCACCATGTTCTCTTCTCATCCCTGGGCTACAACACCGCCAGTTGTTGCTCGGAAGTGCTGTTAGCACAGTGAACACTTGCTCCTGTGTTACTGGGGTTCAGTAATGTCAGCTGTTCCCCTGCTGTGTGAACGGCAAAAAGTCCTGCTGCCTCCACCATGTTCTCTTCTCATCCCTGGGCTACAACACCGCCAGTTGTTGCTCGGAAGTGCTGTTAGCACAGTCAACACTTGCTCCTGTGTTACTGGGGTTCAGTAATGTCAGCTGTTCCCCTGCTGTGTGAACGGCAAAAAGTCCTGCTGCCTCCACCATGTTCTCTTCTCATTCCTGGGCTACAACACCGCCAGTTGTTGCTCGGAAGTGCTGTTAGCACAGTCAACACTTGCTCCTGTGTTACTGGGGTTCAGTAATGTCAGCTGTTCCCCTGCTGTGTGAACGGCAAAAAGTCCTGCTGCCTCCACCATGTTCTCTTCTCATCCCTGGGCTACAACACCGCCAGTTGTTGCTCGGAAGTGCTGTTAGCACAGTCAACACTTGCTCCTGTGTTACTGGGGTTCAGTAATGTCAGCTGTTCCCCTGCTGTGTGAACGGCAAAAAGTCCTGCTGCCTCCACCATGTTCTCTTCTCATCCCTGGGCTACAACACCGCCAGTTGTTGCTCGGAAGTGCTGTTAGCACAGTGAACACTTGCTCCTGTGTTACTGGGGTTCAGTAATGTCAGCTGTTCCCCTGCTGTGTGAACGGCAAAAAGTCCTGCTGCCTCCACCATGTTCTCTTCTCATCCCTGGGCTACAACACCGCCAGTTGTTGCTCGGAAGTGCTGTTAGCACAGTCAACACTTGCTCCTGTGTTACTGGGGTTCAGTAATGTCAGCTGTTCCCCTGCTGTGTGAACGGCAAAAAGTCCTGCTGCCTCCACCATGTTCTCTTCTCATCCCTGGGCTACAACACCGCCAGTTGTTGCTCGGAAGTGCTGTTAGCACAGTGAACACTTGCTCCTGTGTTACTGGGGTTCAGTAATGTCAGCTGTTCCCCTGCTGTGTGAACGGCAAAAAGTCCTGCTGCCTCCACCATGTTCTCTTCTCATCCCTGGGCTACAACACCGCCAGTTGTTGCTCGGAAGTGCTGTTAGCACAGTGAACACTTGCTCCTGTGTTACTGGGGTTCAGTAATGTCAGCTGTTCCCCTGCTGTGTGAACGGCAAAAAGTCCTGCTGCCTCCCCCATGTTCTCTTCTCATCCCTGGGCTACAACACCGCCAGTTGTTGCTCGGAAGTGCTGTTAGCACAGTCAACACTTGCTCCTGTGTTACTGGGGTTCAGTAATGTCAGCTGTTCCCCTGCTGTGTGAACGGCAAAAAGTCATGCTGCCTCCACCCTGTTGTCTTCTCATCCCTGGGCTTCAACACCGCCAGTTGTTGCTCGGAAGTGTCATTGGCACGGGTACTCACTCCTGCCCAGACTGGTTACAGCACGCCATCTGTTTCCTGTTAGTGTAAATGTCACTTAGCCTCCAATAAGTTGTCCTATCGTGTTGCGGTCGGGTTAGCCGACTCTATGGTGCTTGGAGTTTAGGTGCTTCCTATGTGTGCTGCGGGATATGCAAATAAAGGCTGTTTCCGTTGTGACAATAGGACAATCACCCACTGTAGTACTGTGGGATTCAGTAACTGCGGCCGGCTCGCGGCCTGTCAACTTAAATTTCCATGGGTACCTTCTGCTACCCGTCCGGGTTCCAGTACCGTCAGCTGGTTCTCCGCAGTGCCTTTGGCCTAGGTGCCTCCATCTTGGTATCCGAGTTCCAGCAACGTCTGCTGGTCCTTGGTAGTGCTTTGGAGCACAGGTACCTCCTGCTTAGTAACCGTGTCCCAGTAACGTCAGCTGGTCCTCGGTTGTGCCATTGGCTCTTTTCTTTCTGCTGCCCCTCCGGCTTCCAGCACAGTCAGCTGGTCCTCGTTACTTGCATTGGCTCTTGTACCTTCTGCTACCCGTCCGGGTTCCAGTACCGTCAGCTGGTTCTCCGCAGTGCCTTTGGCCTAGGTGCCTCCATCTCGGTATCCGAGTTCCAGCAACGTCTGCTGGTCCTTGGTAGTGCTTTGGAGCACAGGTACCTCCTGCTTAGTAACCGTGTCCCAGTAACGTCAGCTGGTCCTCGGTTGTGCCAATGGCTCTTTTCCTTCTGCTGCCCCTCCGGGTTCCAGCACAGTCAGCTGGTCCTCGTTACTTGCATTGGCTGTTGTACCTTCTGCTACCCGTCCGGGTTCCAGTACCGTCAGCTGGTTCTCCGCAGTGCCTTTGGCCTAGGTGCCTCCATCTCGGTATCCGAGTTCCAGCAACGTCTGCTGGTCCTTGGTAGTGCTTTGGAGCACAGGTACCTCCTGCTTAGTAACCGTGTCCCAGTAACGTCAGCTGGTCCTCGGTTGTGCCATTGGCTCTTTTCTTTCTGCTGCCCCTCCGGCTTCCAGCACAGTCAGCTGGTCCTCGTTACTTGCATTGGCTCTTGTACCTTCTGCTACCCGTCCGGGTTCCAGTACCGTCAGCTGGTTCTCCGCAGTGCCTTTGGCCTAGGTGCCTCCATCTCGGTATCCGAGTTCCAGCAACGTCTGCTGGTCCTTGGTAGTGCTTTGGAGCACAGGTACCTCCTGCTTAGTAACCGTGTCCCAGTAACGTCAGCTGGTCCTCGGTTGTGCCAATGGCTCTTTTCCTTCTGCTGCCCCTCCGGGTTCCAGCACAGTCAGCTGGTCCTCGTTACTTGCATTGGCTGTTGTACCTTCTGCTACCCGTCCGGGTTCCAGTACCGTCAGCTGGTTCTCCGCAGTGCCTTTGGCCTAGGTGCCTCCATCTCGGTATCCGAGTTCCAGCAACGTCTGCTGGTCCTTGGTAGTGCTTTGGAGCACAGGTACCTCCTGCTTAGTAACCGTGTCCCAGTAACGTCAGCTGGTCCTCGGTTGTGCCATTGGCTCTTTTCCTTCTGCTGCCCCTCCGGGTTCCAGCACAGTCAGCTGGTCCTCGTTACTTGCATTGACTCTTGTACCTTCTGCTACATTTACAAATTGAAGATTTTTTCAATGCTTTTTTGGGTAATCACTCTGGATCTCCAACAATTAAGACGACGACCCTGATGACCACCCCGAAGAAGATGACGACCACAAGGACGACGAGCATCAAGCCAACCAGCCTAAACACCATCACAAAGAAGAAATAAAAGATTACCAAACAGGACTAAGAAGGTTAAGACAAACTACAAGATACAGAACAAGAGACTTAAGAACAATAAGCAGAAGATCAAAAAGCAGAAGAACATGAAGTATAAGACCAAAATGAAGAGCAAAATATATGCTCTAAATTATAAGCAGAAGAAGACTAAGCAGTGTATGGGGGTGAGTCCGTTCCTCCTCGTGGTGCCCCTGGAAAATGCCTGCTGCTGCAGGCTAAACTGAACACGGACAAATACTGTTGTAATTTAAATCTTTTGTGACAGCAAGAACGGAAGGATGAAAAATTCATACTTTGACAGATTACAAGTACAGGATTCTCTGTCACAAATAAGAATATGATGAAGAAGATGAAGTACAATATGAATAAGAATAATAGTTTAATAAGAAGAATATGAGTAATGTTAACAAAAAGATGAATAGCAAGAAGTTTAAGAAGAAGATAAAGAAGGTGAAGATGAAGAATAATTTGATGAAAAAGATGATGCTGCTGAAGATTATGAAGGAGAAAGTGTGTCAAAAGTTAAAAAGGTGAAGAGCATGGAAGTTGTGAAATATACATATTTGCCAAAATAGAAAAAACGTTAACAACATTGTCAATTTCTTCGTCAATCCGAACATCTTTAAAAAAAAAAATATTTATGCTATTCCATTTGATTGGGTTAAACATCTATGCCTTTAATGTCTCCTCAACCTTCCCCAATACATTCTACATTACTCTTTGTTGTTTTCCTTCATGTACAATTAACCAACAAGGCAAGAATGGGTTTTTTTTAATTCCGATATTTTGTTCCCATAGACTTACATTGGATTTCCGGTATCGGTATCGGGTATCGCCGATATTTTTTGGGTATCGGCGATACCATTCCGATTCCGATACTTTTGGATATCGGAAAGTATCGCTCAACTCTAGACAGGACTGCCCACTTTCGGGATTTCTGACAGTACAACTCAGCGTCCTCAAGCCCCTGATTTAATGCCAACAAGGTTTTTTCAGCTTGATCAGTGACATTAAGTTCATCGTACAATAACCCCAGAGCCAGAAAAAATGCATCAACATTACTCAAAACAGGGTCCCCAGGTGTCAGGGAAAAAGCCCAATCCTGAGGATCGCCTCGAAGGAGAGAGATGACAATTTGAACCTGCTGTGCTGCGTTCCCTGAGGACTTAGGTTTTAAGGCAAAAAACAACATCCAGTTATTTTTGAAATTCAGAAATTTTGCTCGATCCCCCAAATATAAATCTGGCATGGGGATCCTAGGTTCCACAACCGGCAACCCTGCAAGATAGGTAGCAATACTCCGAACTTCAGTGGCAAGCTGATCCACACGGCCAGACAACTGTGCAAACTCCATTGAGAGAAAAAAAAAAAAATTCTCCTCAGCACCAAGAGAAAAAGAGGGAAAAAATGCAACAAACAGAGAGAAAAAAAAAATTCTGACAACTTCCCTTTTTCTTTTTCCTTTTACTATTTTTCCCTTCTGTTGAGTACCATATAATTTTCAGTTTGGGCCGGTGATACTGTTATGATTTGGTAGCTGAGGAGAGCAGGCAAAAACGGCAATACACCAGAGAGGTTGGAATCTACTGGATTGCAGTACCCTGACTAACCACCACAACTAAAGGCAGCCGTGGAGCGTTCCTACGTTGGTCCTAGACGCCTCGTCACAGACTGAGAGGTTAACTACACCTAAAGATAGAAAGAGGAAAGCTACCTGCCCCGGAGCAGATCCCCAAAGAACATAGGAAGCCCCCAAACATGTAATGGCGGTTAGACAAGAGGAAATACAGACACAGACAGAAAATAGTAAGGGGAAATGTTGGGGGCCAATCTGCCTAGAAAGAAAAAGGATAGGAAGGACACTTACTGCAATCCAAAAAACTGTCATGTATAGTGTAAATTAATTAGTTCTCTGGTGTAACAAAATCAAAACAGCAGCCACTGAAAAAACTGGAAAAAGCAAAAGTACAAAACATCAGTGGCTGAACTAAACTGAGTGTAATGTATGTAGTACAGTTCCTATAGCGTCTTGTGCTTGGGTGCGAGGAAAACACATGAGACATAGGTTGATATGAAATGACTTGTATTACTTCATACAAGCATGCAGAAAAGGTCACACAGTTTGCAGTAACAGAGGCAGGAGAACACAGCAGGCCAGAGTAACTTCAAGCTCTACAATAACTCTCCAAGCAGGTTCAGGATCTCTTCTCTGTACCGTAATTCCTCTGCAAACATGGATTCACCAGACAGCAGGTTTCCAAAGTCCAAAAGTGTTCCAAAGTTCCTCAGTAGGAAATAGCTGGAGTCCAAAATCCTAGGTTTCCAGGAGTCAGGTCACAGGCTGACTGAGGCTTGATTCAGGAGCACTGATTGTTCAGCTGAGGCTGCTTAAGAAGCAAGAGGAGAGAATCAGGGCGGGAACATGAAAACTGGAAACTCCATATTAACTGAGGGCAAGATAGCTGCAGCAAGACAGAAAGCAAAATGGCCGACGGAAAACTGAGTTTCAAGGAACATGTCAAAAGAGACAAAGAACCTTACATTACTCCCCCCTTAAGGACAACCTCCAACCTCCGGTTGACCTCAGACCAGGCTTGTCAGGGTACCTCTGATGAAACTGGCGGAGCAGGCGAGGAGCGTTTACATTATTGACTGGTTCCCATGAGTTGTCCTCCACTGGGTAGCCCTGCCATTTAATCAAATATTGCAACTGATTTCTGTACAACCTGGAATCTAGAATCCTTTCCACCATAAATTCTTCCTGACCATCGACCAGCACTGGGTCAGGGCAAGGAGAAGAGCGTCCAGGAAACGTATTGGGTGTTGCAGCCTTTAGTAGGGATACATGAAAGACAGGGTGGATTCTCATAGTTCTGGGCAGTTGAAGACGACAAGCAACAGCACTTATAATCTTACTGATCTTATAAGGTCCAATGTACTTATGTCCCAATTTAGACGATGGAATCTTTATTTTAAGATTTCTGGTTGACAGCCAGACCAAATCTCCTACCTTGAAAGCTGGTGCAGGTTTACGAAATTTATCTGCTGCTTTCTTGTACCTTTCCTGAGCCAATTCTAGATTTTCCTTTAGAAGATCCATATTCTTTTGTAAAGAAGTGATTCTTTCAGCCACTGCCGGCAAGGGCGTATCTATGGGAAATCGAGGAAGAATGTTAGGATGATAACCTAGATTGGAGTAAAAAGGAGACTGCTTAGTGGAGGATCTCTGAGAGTTATTATAAGAGAACTCAGCCAGTGGAAGTAGATCCACCCAATCATCTTGTAGGTGGCAGATAAAGCAACGGATATACTGCTCCAGGGTCTGATTGGTTCGTTCTGTCTGTCCATTAGTCTGGGGATGAAAAGCAGAAGAAAGGTTTACTTTAATGTCCAATGCGGCACAGAAATTTTGCCAAAACCTTGAAGTGAATTGCACCCCTCGATCCGAAATGACCTCATCCGGTACTCCATGTAAGCGAAACACATTCTTAATCATCAAGTCTGATGTCTGTTTTGCAGTGGGTAAGCCGACACAAGGGATAAAATGAGCTGCCTTTGTTAGACGATCAACCACCACTAGAATGGTGTTCTTCCCTTGAGAGGTTGGTAACTCCACAATGAAGTCCATAGAAATGGATCCCCACGGGCGGGACGGGGTGGGAAGAGGTTGTAACAGACCAGTTGGTGAGGAGCGAGGTGTTTTGCATCTTGCACAGACTTCACATGAAGTGACATAGTTTAAAACATCTTTCCTGTAAGTGGGCCACCAAAAGAAACGAGAAAGAAATTCTTGTGTCTTTAGAATTCCCCTATGCCCGGCTATCTTGGAATCGTGGATGAGTTGCAATACTCTCAATCTGACTGTTTCAGGTATATACAGACGTTGTCCCTGAATCCACACACCATTCTTAAAGACAAGACTTACGTCCCTTGGGGGTTGAGCCAACAAAGAATCCGCATGGTATGCTTCCTTGATGTCCTTAAGTAGGTCTTGATTATGAATCACTCCTAGGAATCTAGAGTCAGGAAGAATAGTCTTAGGAGGAGTAAGTGGACGTGTCTCTGCTGAATGAATCCTAGAGAGTGCATCAGCCTTTCCATTGCGCGATCCTGGTCTATAAGAAATGACAAAATTAAATTGGTTTAGGAAAAGATTCCAGCGAGCCTGGCGAGGAGTCAGGCACTTAGCCGACCTGATAAATTCAAGGTTACGATGGTCTGTCAGGACGACTATTTGTTGTGCAGCTCCCTGAAGAAGGTGTCTCCATTCCTTGAAGGCGGCAATAATGGCCAACAATTCTCTATTGCCCACATCGTAGTTCCTCTCAGCCGAAGACAACTGCTGGGAAAAGAAGGCACAGGGATGCAAGACATTCTTCTCACCTGTTCTCTGAGAGAGTATAGCTCCAACGGCACAGTCTGAAGCATCCACCTCTATTATGAAGGCAAGCTCGGGGTTGGGATGTACTAAGATAGGTGCAGTGGTAAATTTGTCCTTTAAACAGGAAAATGCTTCCTGAGCTTGCGGGGTCCAGGAGAACCTAGACTGTTTCCGGGTAAGTTGGGTGATAGGTGACACTACCTCAGAGAAATTCCTAATGAAACGTCTATAGAAGTTGACAAACCCGATGAAGCGCTGCACCTCCTTCACATTTCTAGGAATTGGCCAATCCTTGATGGCTTGGGTCTTGCTTCCATCCATACTAATCCCTTGCGTAGATAGTACATACCCCAGAAATTGAATTTCGGTCCTATGGAATTCACACTTTTCAAGTTTGATGTAGAGATGGTTTTGTCTTAGGCGTTCTAAGACCATTCTCACATGTACATGATGTTCCTCTGTGGAGTTAGAAAAAATTAGAATATCATCCAGATAAATCACCACAAATGTATCTAGGAGATCCCTGAAGATATCATTCACGAAGTGTTGGAAAGTGGCTGGGGCGGTACTCAGACCAAAAGGCATAACTAGATATTCGAAGTGTCCATAGCGTGACCTGAATGCAGTCTTCCATTCATCCCCAGGTCTAATACGGACCAAGTTATAGGCCCCACGGAGATCCAGTTTAGAGAAAATTTTGGCGTGCCGCACTCTCTCCAACAACTCAGGGATTAAAGGCAATGGATAACGGTTTCTAATAGTAACCTTATTGAGTTCCCTATAGTCTATGCAGGGTCTCAGAGATCCATCTTTCTTCTTCACAAAGAAGATGGGTGCACCTGCGGGAGATGAAGAGGGGCGTATGAAGCCTTTGGCTAGATTTTCATCTATGTAGTCCTTCAAAGCTTTTAGCTCGGGCCCCGCTAGGGGGTAGATCTTACCAAAAGGTATCTCGGCTCCAGGCAATAATTCGATTGGACAATCATATGGACGGTGAGGAGGAAGCTGATCAGCGTTCTTCTTGTCACATAAATCCACATAGTCCTGGTATACAGCTGGTAGTTCAGGGACTGACATGGTTCCTTTAGGAACAGAGCAAGCTGAAACTCCTTGACTCATCTGTTTCTCCGGAAAGTGTAATTCCTTGGTCTCCCAGTTAATCGTAGGATTCTGCGCCTGCAGCCATGGTAGCCCTAGAATAATGGGAAAGTGGGGAGAAGAGATAAGCATAAAAGACATTTTCTCCTGATGATCTTTACCCATAAGGACCCTCAAAGGCTCTGTTTCCTGATCCACTGGTCCAGAGGTCAGCAGTGGATTTCGCTGCTGATCCGCAGCGGATTTTGCTGCGGATCCGCAGCTGATTTTGCTGGGGATCCGCAGCGGATTTTGCTGCTCATCAGCACCGGATTTTGCTACGTATCCGCAGCGGATTTTGCTACGTATCCGCAGCGGATTTCGCTGCTGATCCGCAGCGGATTTCGCTGGGGATCCGCAGCGGATTTCGCTGCTGATCCGCAGCGGATTTAGCTGCTGATCCGCAGCGGATTTAGCTGCTGATCCGCAGTGGATTTTGCCTCCGATCCGCAGCGGATTTTGCTGCGGATCCGCAGCTTATTTCGCTGGGGATCCGCAGCGGATTTCGCTGTGTATCCGCAGCGGATTTCGCTGCTGATCCGCAGCTGATTTCGCTGCTGATCCGCAGCGTATTTCGCCTCTGATCCGCAGCGGATTTTGCTGCGGATCCGCAGCTTATTTCGCTGGGGATCCGCAGCGGATTTCGCTGTGTATCCGCAGCGGATTTCGCTGCTGATCCGCAGCGGATTTCGCTGCTGATCCGCAGCTGATTTCGCTGCTGATCCGCAGCGTATTTCGCCTCTGATCCGCAGCTGATTTTGCTGGGGATCCGCAGCGGATTTTGCTGCTGATCAGCACCGGATCTTGCACAGCAGATCCAGAAACCATGTACAGTACAATGCAAATAAATGGTAAAAAAAACGCTGTGCACATGCTGTGGATTTTTCAGCGCGGATTTGCTGCGGTTTTAAATCCGCAGCATGTCAATTCTTTGTGCGGATTCCACAGCGGTTTTACACCTATTCCATTATAGTTGTAAAACCGCAGGGAAAAACCGCAGCAAATCCGCGCTAAATTCGCAGGTAAAAGGCAGGTCATTTTACCAGCAGATTTTAGAAAAATCCGCAAGTGAATCCGCAACGTGTGCACGGGGCCTCATGGTTAGGCTGGGTTCATATTGCACTATGGCAGTCCGTTAGATGGACTGCGTTTCATCGCGGTATAACGCGGTGTAATGCAGTTCATTAATGCTGCCATTCACCCCATTTGTGTGCGCATCGCAACGTATGCCGTGAAGCGGCATGCGTACGCGACGTGCCGTCATTCAGTGACAGAGCCTCGGACACGGGCTGCAGCGTCTGGGCTCCGTCACCGCTAGCACAGATGAATCATCTGATGATTCATCTGCGCTAGCGGGTATAGCATAACGCGATCGCGTTATGCTATACCATTACCAGCCAGTCAATGCTACGTGTTGAACGGGCTGGTAAAATGCAATATGAACCCAGCCTTAGGGTTAGGGTTAGAATTAGGGTTACGGTTAGAATTTGGGTTACGGTTAGAATTTGGGTTAGGGTTGGAATTTGGGTTAGGGTTGGAATTAGGGTTAGGGTTGGGTTAGGGTTAGGTTTGTGGTTAGGGTTAGAGTTAGGATAAGTGTTAGGGGTGTTTTGGGGTTAGGGTTGGGATTAGGGTTAGGCTTGTGGTTAGGTTTATGGTTAGAGTTGGGATTAGGTTTAGGGGTGTGTTGGGTTAGGGTTATGGTTTGTATTAGGGTTAGGGGTGTGTAGGGGTTAGGGTTGGGGTTAGGGGTGTGTTGGGGTTAGGGTTGGAGTTAGAATTGAGGGGTTTCCACTATTTAGGCACAT
The DNA here is from genome assembly GCA_033576555.1 of Oophaga sylvatica. Taxonomy (NCBI): domain Eukaryota; kingdom Metazoa; phylum Chordata; class Amphibia; order Anura; family Dendrobatidae; genus Oophaga; species Oophaga sylvatica. The sequence continues at coordinate 8,021 of JARQOD010003868.1, read as the reverse complement.
CAGCCATACGCGACATGGCGCCACCATTGATTCCTGCAAATTTTGCGTTCAAAATGTCAAACAGTGCTCCCTTTATTCCAAGCCCCGACGTATGCCCAAACAGTGGTTTACCCCACATATGGGGTATCAGCGTACTCTGGAAAAATTGCACAACAACTTTGGGGGTCTAATTTCTCCTGTTAACATTGGGAAAATAAAAAAATTGGGGATTAAAAATCATATGTTTGTGGAAAAAATATGATTTTTTTATTTTCATGCCCGGGCGTTATAAACTGCTGTGTAGCCCTTGGAGGTTCAAAGTGCTCACTACACATCTAGATAAGTTACTTGCGGGGTCTAGTTTCCAAAATGGGGTCACTTGTGGGGAGTTTCTACAGTTTAGGCACATCAGGGGCTCTGCAAACGTAACATGACGCCCGCAGACCATTCCATCAAGTGGGCATTTCAAAACGTCACTACTTCCCTTCCGAGCCCCGACGTGCGCCCATACAGTAGTTTTCTCCCACATATGGGGTATCAGCATACTCAGGACAAATTGGACAACAACTTTTGGGGTCTAATTTCTCCTGTTACCCTTGGGAAAATAAAAAAATTGGGGACTAAAAGATCCTGATTATGGAAGAAATATGATTTTTTTATTTTCATGCCCGGGCGTTATAAACTGCTGTGTAGCCCTTGGAGGTTCAAAGTGCTCACTACACATCTAGATAAGTTACTTGCGGGGTCTAGTTTCCAAAATGGGGTCACTTGTGGGGAGTTTCTACAGTTTAGGCACATCAGGGCTCTGCAAACGTAACATGACGCCCGCAGACCATTCCATCAAGTGGGCATTTCAAAACGTCACTACTTCCCTTCCGAGCCCCGACGTGCGCCCATACAGTAGTTTTCTCCCACATATGGGGTATCAGCATACTCAGGACAAATTGGACAACAACTTTTGGGGTCTAATTTCTCCTGTTACCCTTGGGAAAATAAAAAAATTGGGGACTAAAAGATCCTGATTATGGAAGAAATATGATTTTTTTATTTTCATGCCCGGGCGTTATAAACTGCTGTGTAGCCCTTGGGGTTCAAAGTGCTCACCACACATCTAGATAAGTTCTTTGTGGGGTCTAGTTTCCAAAATGGGGTCACTTGTGGGGAGTTTCTACTGTTTAGGCACATCAGGGGCTCTGCAAACCTAACATGACGCCCGCAGACCATTCCATCAAAGTCAGCATTTCAAAACGTTACTACTTCCCTTCCGAGCCCCAACGTGTGCCCGAACAGTGGTTCCCCCCCACATATGGGTACCAGTGTACTCAGGACAAACTGTACAACAACTTTTGTGGTCCAATTTCTCCTGTTACCCTTGTGAAAATAAAAAATTGCGGGTTAAAAAAATCAGTTTTTGAGGATAAAAATGATTTTTTATTTTCACAGCTCTGCATTATAAACTTCTGTGAAGCACTTGGGGGTTCAAGGTGCTCACCACACATCTGGATAAGTTCCTTTGAGGGTCTAGTTTACAAAATGTGGTCACTTGTGGGGGGTTTCTACTGTTTAGGCACATCAGGGGCTCTGCAAACGTAACAAGATGCCCGCAGACCATTCCATCAAGTCGGCATTTCAAAGCGTCACTACATCCCTTCCGAGCCCTGACGTGTGCCCAAACAATGGTTCCCCCCACATATGGGGTACTAGCGTACTCAGGACAAACTGGACAACAACTTTTTGGGTCCAATTTCTCCTGTAACCATTGTGAAAATAAAAAGTAGTGGGCTAAAAAATAATTTTTTGAGAAAAAAAAAGGATTTTTTATTTTCACGGCTCTGCGTTATAAACTTCTGTGAAGCACCTGGGGGTTCAAAGTGCTCACTTTGCATCTAGATAAGTTCCTTAGGGGGTCTAGTTTCCAAAATGGGGTCATTTGTGGGGGAGCTCTAAACTTTAGGCACACAGGGGCTCTCCAAATACGACATGGTGTCCGCTAACGATTGGAGCTAATTTTCCATTCAAAAAGTCAAATGGCGCTCCTTCCCTTCTGAGCCCTGCCGTGTGCCCAAACAGTGGTTTATGACCACATATGAAGTATCTTTGTACTCAGGAGAAATTGCCCAACAAATTTTAGGATCCAATTTATACTGTTGCCCATGTGAAAATGAAAAAACTGAGGCTAAAAGAAAATTTTTGTGAAAAAAAAGTACTTTCTTTTTTTTACGGATCAATTTGTGAAGCACCTGGGGATTCAAAGTGCTCACTATGCATCTAGATAAGTTCCTTAGGGGGTCTAGTTTCCAAAATGGGGACACTTGTGGGGGAGCTCCAATGTTTAGGCACACAGGGACTCTCCAAATGCGACATGGCAACCGCTAAATATTCCAGCATATTTTCCATTCAAAAAGTCAAATGGTGCTCCTTCCCTTCTGAGCACTGCCGTGCGCCCAAACAGTGGTTTATGACCACATATGAGGTATCTGTGTACTCAGGAGAAATTGCCCAACAAATTTTAGGATCCAATTTATACTGTTGCCCATGTGAAAATGAAAAAACTGAGGCTAAAAGAAAATTTTTGTGAAAAAAAAGTACTTTCTTTTTTTACGGATCAATTTGTGAAGCACCTGGGGGTTCAAAGTGCTCACTATGCATCTAGATAAGTTCCTTAGGGGGTCTAGATTCCAAAATGGGGTCACTTGTGGGGGAGCTCCAATGTTTAGGCACACAGGGACTCTCCAAATGCGACATGGCAACCGCTAAATATTCCAGCATATTTTCCATTCAAAAAGTCAAATGGTGTTCCTTCCCTTCTGAGCCCTGCAGTGCGCCCAAACAGTGGTTTATGACCACATATGAGGTATCTATGTACTCAGGAGAAATTGCCCAACAAATTTTAGGATCCAATTTATACTGTTGCCCATGTGAAAATAAAAAAACTGAGGCTTAAATAAAATTTTTGTGAAAAAAAAGTACTTTCTTTTTTTACGAATCAATTTGTGAAGCACCTGGGGTTCAAAGTGCTCACTATGCATCTAGATTGTAACGAATGGAAGCGGTGGCAGAGGTGGTGAAGTTCACATTCGTTTTTATTTTTTAATGTGGAACCTCGAGACCGCGGCCGTGGGGCTCCGAAGGGGGCGTAACTAGTGAGCCCCGGGTACCCGTAGTAAGGCCCCTCGAACAGGACCAGAATGGAATACCCGGAGGACACAGGTGCTACCTCCAGTTAGACCCCGGACACGTGGCAGCTGTCCCAGAGGGACCAAAAGGGTAACAGGTATTTACAGAGTCCATGGAGGGTTCTTGACGGAGAAGGGTAAGGTCCTGGTCCAGAACGGATGGTAGTAGGCTGGCTCCAGTGACCTTGTCACGATCCACGGGTACAGATGGCTGATGGCGGAACGGGATGACACTTGCGCCAGTAATAGCCGAGATTGTCCAGGATAGCCAGATACGGGTTAGCAATGATCTGAGGAGACAAACAGTATCAGCGAAGCACAGAGACTGCAGACGCAGCGCAGACAGATCAGGAACAGAACCGGATGTAGCAATGATAGAACACGTTGCTCCGGCACTCCCCTAATGGTGGAGTGACCAGATATAGTACCATTGGTTAATTAGCTATTTCAAAAAATGCACGCTGCCCCTTTAAGAGAGACGGTGGGCGCGGCCTCGCGTCCTAAGCAGACTATCTGGAGGCCTGCCAGCAGCGTGCCAGGAAGTGGAGGAGGACACAGGACGCCGAAGAGCAGCTGGGGCAGGTGAGTGAGCAGAACGGAGTGCAGAGCCAGCGCTGGGACCGAGTGTAACAGTATCCCCCTCTTTACTCACCCTCTTTTTCAAGCCTGCGTGAAATCTTTTAAGAAGAAGAGGAGCCTGGATGTTCTCTTTAGGCTCCCAAGATCTCTCCTCAGGACCAAAACCTTTCCAGTCCACCAGGTAATAGATTCTACCTCTTACTCTCTTAGAGGCCAAGATATGTTTTACCTCAAAAACATCATCCTCAGAGACCGGATCAGGAGTGGTACCCGGGTCCTTAAAGAAGGAGCTCAACACTACTGGTTTGAGGAGGGAAACATGAAAGGAGTTAGGTACTCGTAGAGAATTAGGCAATTTCAGTTTATAAGAGACCGGGTTGATTTGTCTCAAGACTTCAAAGGGACCAATGAAACGGGGACCCAATTTGTACGATGGTAACTTCAGACGGATGTACTTGGAGGAGAGCCATACCTTGTCTCCTGGACGAAAGATGGGAGCCTCCAAACGTCTTTTGTCCGCATGCGTTTTCATACGTTGAGAAGCTTTCTCCAAAGCCGACCTGGTCTCTCTCCAAATGTCCGAGAAATTCTTAGACAAGGTATCGACTGCCGGAACATCAGACAATCCCGAGACAGGAAGAGGAATTCCGGGTTGCAGTCCAAACACAATCTGAAAGGGAGACTTTCCAGAAGATTCACTTACTTGGTTGTTGTAGGAGAATTCCGCCTAGGGCAGTAATTCTACCCAGTCATTATGATGAGCGTTGACGAAATGACGCAGGTATCCAGCCAGGATTTGATTGATCCTCTCCACTTGCCCATTAGACTGGGGATGATATGCAGAAGAAAAATCTAGTTCAATTTTTACCATTTTACAGAGTCCTCTCCAGAACTTAGAGGTGAACTGGACGCCCCTGTCGGACACGATGTGGAGAGGAAATCCATGTAGACGGAAGATGTGCTGAATGAAGTGAGTGGCCAGTTCTGGAGCAGACGGGAGACCAGATAACGGTGGGCCATTTTAGAGAAGCGGTCCACCACAACCCATACCACTGAGCAGCCAGAAGAAATGGGAAGATCCGTGATGAAATCCATTGCGATGTGCTGCCAGGGAGCGGACGGAATCGGAAGAGGCAGAAGCCTGCCGGCTGGTAGATGTTTAACAGTTTTGTTACGGGCACATGAAGGACAGGCTGCGACGAACTCCTGGATATCCTTGCCCATGGTAGGCCACCAGTAATAACGGGAGATGAGTTGCTGCGTCTTTCTCTGACCAGCATGGCCAGCCAACTTAGAAGAATGACCCCAGCGCAGAACACGACTACGATCAGAGGCGGACACGAAAGTCTTCCCAGGAGGAAGCCGGGCCAGATCAGTGGAGGCAACAGAGACTAACTTAGAAGGTTCAATAATGTGCTGAGGTTCCTCCTCCAGTTCAGGAGGCAAGAAGGCTCTAGAGAGTGCGTCTGCCTTGATGTTCTTGTCAGCTGGACGGAAATGAAGTACAAAATTGAAACGGGCAAAAAATAATGCCCAATGGGCCTGACGGGGATTCAGTCTTAAAGCAGATTGGAGATAGGCAAGGTTTTTATGGTCGGTGAATATGATTACCTGGTGATGAGCTCCTTCAAGAAGATGTCTCCATTCTTGCAGAGCCAATTTGATGGCCAACAGTTCGCGATCACGACAGAGTAGTTCCTTTCTGCAGGAGAAAAAACCTTGGAAAAAAACCACACGAGATCATCCGCCCGGTAGACGACTTCTGGGTCAGAACTGCTCCTGCACTATGGAAGAAGCGTCAACTTCAAGAAAAAAATTGCTCACTTGAATTAGGACGATGGAGAACGGGTGCGGAAGCGAAGGCTTTTTTGAGAGAAACAAAGGCCTCTTCTGCCTCGGAGGACCATTCCTTAGAGTTTACACCTTTCCGGGTTAAGGCTGTGATTGGAGCCACTCGGGTGGAAAAGTGTGGAATAAATTGCCGGTAGTAATTGGCGAACCCGAGGAACCTTTGTATGGCTTTTAGCCCAGAAGGACGAGGCCAGTTGAGAACTGCAGACAACTTCTCCGGATCCATCTTTAATCCTGTGGAAGATACAATGTACCCAAGGAAAGGCAAAGAAGATTGCTCAAAGAGGCATTTCTCATATTTGGCATATAGCCTGTTCTTCTCAGTCTTTGTAAGACCAGGCGTACTTGCCTCCGGTGTGACGTCAAGTCAGCAGAAAAAAATCAAAATATCGTCCAGGTAAACCACGACACAAGTATAGAGCAAGTCCCTGAAAATGTCATTAACAAATTCCTGAAAAACCGCAGGTGCATTGCTTAGGCCGAATGGCATTACCAGGTATTCATAGTGGCCGTCACGGGTGTTGAAGGCTGTTTTCCATTCGTCCCCCTCTCTGACTCGGATCAGGTTGTAGGCCCCTCTGAGGTCCAATTTGGTGAAATCTTGGCCCCTCGGAGACGATCAAACAGCTCTGAAATAAGAGGTAATGGATACCTGTTTTTTACCGTGATTTGATTTAGACCCCGATAGACAATGCAGGGCCGCAAGGATCCATCCTTTTTCTTCACAAAGAAGAATCCAGCTCCTGCCAGTGACGATGACTTTCGGATAAATCCTCTAGCCAGATTCTCTTGGATGTAGTCCGACATGGCCTGAGTCTCTGCCTGTGAAAGGGGATAAACTCTCCCGCGAGGAGGAGATGCTGCTGGAAGAGCTCTATCTGACAGTCATACGACCTGTGTGGAGGTAGTCTCTCAGCCTCCTTTTTCCCAAAGACGTCAGAGAAGGACCAATAGACGGAAGGCAACCCTGGCAGGGTATCAGGCTGGACTGGAGGCGAAAACAGGTTGAATCCGGGTTAAGCAACGATTCATGCAGGTATCTCCCCAACGCAGAACTTCTCCAGTTTTCCAATTAAGGACTGGTTCATGCATCTGGAGCCAAGGTAAACCTAAAAGCATGGGATGGGATAAACCAGGATATACATAAAATCGCAATTCGTTCAGTATGCATTAGACCTACCCGGAGTTCCACCAACTCGGTTTGAAACTGGACGGGCTCGGTCAGACGGTTTGCCATCCACGACGGACACCTGTAACGGATCAGGAAGACGCTGGACTGGTAAGCGTAATGATCCACAAACGCCTGCTGGATGAAGTTCCCTGCAGCTCCAGAATCCAGTAGACATGTTCGGAGAATTTTATTGCTCCATAGGACACGGAGACTGAGATGTGTAAAGAGGGAGAGGACTGTTCTCTACCTAGGTTGGCCCTCCTACCGGACCTAGGCACTGGAGTTTCCCGACTTTTTAGGACAGAAATGGATCAAATGTTCAGAACTACCGCAGTAGTAACAACTTCCTCCTTGCGACGTGCCTCCCGGCGACGGGTGGCCAAACTTACATGGTCCACCTCCTGGCCTCGGAGGCGGAGGGCGAAGTACCTGTTTTGTACAAACTAGAGTCCAGGTGATAGGACCTTTTGTCCCGCTTGATCTCCATGGAGCGCTCCTGAAAACGCAGGTCAATTCGGGTTGCCAAGGATATTAGCTCTTCCAAGAGGGTAGGTCTGTCCCGTCCGCAGCTCATCCTTGTTCTTCCGGATAGGCCTTCCCAGAAGTTAGCAACCAGGACCTCATTGTTCCACGATAATTCAGACGAGAGGGTGCGGAATTTAACGCATATGAGCTACGTGAGAGTACCTTGGCGCGGGGGCAGGCTGAGGCAGTCGAAGGGTGCGACCCGGTTCATCGAAAGTCCCGCGAAAAGCCTCTGGAAAGATTGAAGAACGTTTTACAGCGGATCCCCTCTCTTTCATAGCGGGTTTAGCAGGGGAGGGGGCCCCTCCCAAGGGTGACATGATGAAGCCCACTTGGCCGGTCAAAAGCAAACTTTGCCCAAGATTTCGGGAAATGTAGAGTGCCGGGGGAAACCCCCACACAGGGGGGGGCCCCCGGGGGAAAGGGGGGGAGCCCCCCCAAGGGGTTGTTGCTGGGGGAAAATGGTCCCCCTTATGATAAAAAAGTCAGGTGCAGGAGGACCCCGGAAAATTTGGGGTTTTGCAAGGGGTAGTAATCGGTTCTTGCCCGTTAAAAATCCCAAAGGGTCACCTGGCCAGATTTGGGATCCAGGGGGTTCCCTGGCCGGGAGAATCTGAAAAGAAGGAAAGGGGGGCAGAGGTGGTGAAGTTCACTTTGTTTTTATTTTTAAGGGGAAAAACCGAGACCCCGGCCCCGGGGGGCGGGAAGGGGGGAATAGTGACCCCCGGGGGTTTAAACCC